>CAUYPK010111575.1:0-39872 GCA_963574355.1 Loris lydekkerianus | reverse complement strand
TGAGTGCTGAATTTTATCTTGAAAAAAATATTGTAGTAATTTTCTGAAATCTAGAATAATGTTAATCTTAATATTCTCTTAGCCGGCTCAGTGCCTGTAGCTCAAGTGGCTAGAACGCCAGCCACATACACCAGAGCTGGCGGGTTAGAATTCAGCCCAGGCCTGCCAAACAACAATGACGACTACAACCAAAACATAGCCAGGTATTGTGGCAGGCGCCTGAGTATGTAAATACTAGTTTTCTAGTATGTAAATACTCAGCCCATAGGAGAAACTTTTTTGAGAACAGAATAATAAGTACCACAGGCCTGAAAGATGCATACTCTTTGATGTACAAATTTCATTTCAAACAGTTTATACTCAGGAAATAATTGAGGATTTGGAAAAAGACAATAAGAATATTTATCTAAGCACTGTTACTCATAGCAAGAAACTGAAAACAGTTGACATAGTGTGGATCCAAGGTATGGATTAGTCAGATTGGGATATATCTCCAAAAGGACTATGTTATAGCTACTTAGACTAAGGAAGGATGTTTAAATATTAAAAATAATATTAAAAATAATAGGGGGCAGTGCCTGTGGCTCAGTGAGTAAGGTGCCGGTCCCATATACCTAGGGTGGCAGGTTCAAATCCGGCCCCAGCCAAACTGCAACAAAAAAATAGCCAGGCATTGTGGCGGGTGCCTGTAGTCCCAGCCACTAGGGAGGCTGAGGCAAGAGAATCGCCTAAGCCCAAGAGCTGGAGGTTGCTGTGAGCTCTGATGCCATAGCACTCTACCAAGGGCTACAAAAAGCGAGACTCTGTCTCTAAGAAAAATAAACAAAATAAAAATAATAATAGGCATAGTAATCTCATCTTGCAAAAGAAAAAATCTGTACATAGATGAGATTTTGGAAGCTATTAACAGTCAACTCTTCTGGATAGGAGGACTATATATATTTTTAATATTTTTTTTTCCTTGTCATTGTTTTTCGAGTTTCCAATAATGGACATGCATTGCTGTCAAATTTTTTTAAAAAGCAAGCCATCTTTTTAACTGAACAAGAAAACGAGGGCTATCACAACTATCATCATTTTGGCTAAATACTATTGAATTACCCTTCTTTTCTTTCTTTTTTTTTTTTTAAGAGACAGAGTCTCACTTTACTGCCCTTGGTAGAGTGCTGTAGTGTCACAGCTCACGGCAACCTACAACTCTTGGTTTAGGTGATTCTTTTGCCTCAGCCTCCCGAGTAGGTGGGACTACAGGTACCTGATACAACGCCTGGCTATTTTTTGTTGCAGTTTGGCCAGGGCCGGGTTCGAACCCGCCACCCACTAAGCCACAGGCACCTCCCTTCTCATTTGTTTTGTTGGCCAAGTCACTCGTCCCTCATTCTATAATGTACATTATATTTTCTCACATGCTGTACAACCTGGCTGAGGTGCAATTCTCCTGGTACAATTGCTTCAGCAACATAGAGTTGAAAAGAACTTCAGGTATCACTTGGCCTGGCCCTTTTCATTTTACAAATAAGGAACTTGAGAGGGGTCCAAGGGGGTAAATCACCAGTGATTTACTTAAAGGTCACAAAGTGAGTTGAGCAACAACTACAATCCAATCTCAGATTCCTAGTCCACTTATTCCCAAGAAATTAGCTTGCTACCCTCATCAACAATCCTTGCTGTCAAGGTGGCTCCAGGAAGGAGGTATAGCAGCTCTGCCAAAAGGAAAACCCAAGGGAAACTGTAAGTCATTTAAACAAAAGCCTAGTTACACCTGTAATACCAAAATGAACTCCCAAGCGTTGGAGCGAGCAGGAAAAATGCATCAGAAGAACACAAAGGGCCCTCCATTTTGTCTATGGAGTACTAACTCTTTTTGGAGAATACAAAATTTCAAACAAAGAACAGATTCTGGGATTAAATCTTTTAAGCCCTAAATTAAGGACTATAATTGTATATGATAACTGGAACAAATGTTCTTAAGTAACAAAGTAGTTGACAAATTTATGGCAGCTTCCAACAATGTAATAATTGTAGGCTGGCTTTGTATAAATTTATTTTCTTCCATGCATAAACAAAGAATTTGGATACCACATATCAGTGGTTCTCAAAATCTGGTCCCCAAACCTTGGAGGTAGAGGTATGGGGAGGGTTCCCTGAGAACCTTTCAGAGAGTCTCTGAAGTTAAAAATCTTTCATAATGATAGTTACTTTCGTCACATTATGAACATTTGGTAAAAAGCAATGGTGGATAAAATTATTGGCAACTTAGAATAAATCAAGGCAGTGGCACCAAATTGTATTAGTCCTGCACTTGTCCCCCAAATAATGTCAATTTCACTTTAGAATATCCTTAATGAAACAGTAAGAACTACAGTTTTATTAATCTTGACCGTTAAGTATATGTGTGGCCGAGTACACATAAAGCACTTCTGCAAACCTGAATGCAATGGCTGTCCACAGGATTTGGTTGCTCAAAAAGATTTGTGCAATTACTTCAAGGAAAACAACTAACAGTATGTGTTGCCAATAATAAAATTCTAGCTTTCAAGTGAAAATTAGAATTTTGTAAAATCATATCTGCCACTATAAGCTTGAAAATTTCCTAATACTTGAAGACCTCTAATGAGATGAATGAAGACATTAAGGAATGCAATTGTTTAAAACTGTATACTGAAATATCTGAATATTAAGAAGACCTAACACAGGGAACCACTGATTTCCAAATGACTAATGCTTGATGCTACAAAATTACGCAAAGAGGATCCATTCAAGGCATAAGATACATCAATGAATTTTAATGTTAACAAAGTAATTGCTATAGATTCAGATTCCACTTGTATCAAATTTTGGTGTGATAGCAAAGAATATCCATGATTATCTTTTAAAAAAGCTATTAAAATATTCCCCTTTCCAAGTACATATGAATGTGGGTTGGGATTTTTCCCCATTTTCTTAAACACAAATAAAATAGTGCAATAAAGAGCCAGGTATGGTGACTCATGCCTGTAATCCCTGAACTTTGGGAGGCTGAGGAAGAAAGATTGCTTGAGGCCAAAAGCTCAAGAACAGCCTGGGTAACATAGCAAGGCACTATGTCTATAAAAATTTTTTAAACATTTAAAAAAATTAGCTAGGCATGGTGGTGTGTGCCCATATTCCTAGCTATTCAGGAGACTGAGGTGGGAGGATGGCGTTAGCCCAAGAGTTTGACTAACAGCAAGCTATGATTAGGTCACTGCACTCCAAACTGACAGAGTGAGATCAAGGTGCTCCAAAAAAACAAAAAAAAGGAAAAAGTAACAGATTAAATGCAGAAGCAAGAACTCAGCTATCTTCCATTAAGTCCATTAGTTTTGCAAAGATGCCAAACAATGCCACTCCTAGCATAATAAAAAAAAAAAAAAAATATATATATATATATATATATATATATTGCAGTTTTTGGCCAGGGCTGGGTTTGAACCCGCCACCTCCAGCATATGGGGCCGGTGCCCGACTCCTTTGAGCCACAGGTGCCGCCCCAGCATAATTATTATTAAAACCAGAAAATAAATGTTAGTGAAGGTGTGGAGAAATTGGAATCTTTGTGGATTGACGATGGGAATATAAAAATGGGCACAATCACTCTGGAAAACAAGATGATGGTTTTTCAAAAATTAAACATAGTATAACATTTGATTTGTCAAGTTCCACTTCTAGGTATAAATAGTATCCCAAATAATTAAAATCAGGGACTCAAAAAGATATGTGCATACCAATGAGCATAGTAGTATAATTCATGATAGCAAAAAGTTGGCGGCAACCCAAATGTCCACTGACAAATGAATGGAGAAAAACAATGTGGTATATACATACAATGGAATATTATTCAGCCTTTAAAAAGGAAGAAAATTCTGATACATACTTCTATACAGATAAACCTAAAAACACCAGGCTAGGTGAAATAAACTGGATGCAGAAGGACAACTATTGTATGATTCTACTTAGGTAAGGTACCTGGAACAGTCAAATTCATAAAAACACAAAGCTAATGGTTATGATGCGCTTGGTTAGCAAGAGAAGTTAATGGGGAGCTGTTGTGTAACAGGTAGAAAAGTTTCAGTTTGTGATGGTAAAAAAGTTCTGGAGACACATAGCAATGTGAATGTACCTAATGCCACTGAACTGCACACCTAAAAATGATTAAAGTGGTAAATTTTCTCATATTTTACCATAATAAATAGTAAAAAAAAAAAAAAAAGTTAAAAAGGAGAACAAAAAGGAGAAAGAGGAGAATCATGTCATTCTTTCCACTGCTTTGGGCATTATGTGAAGATCTTTTTTTGTTGGTATCACTTGATTTGACAGCTATATCACTTGCAACCTGGAGAACAGCAAAAAAAGACAGCGTGGGATATGGTCACAATCATCACATTAACTTCTTATAGTTACTGTTGTCTACTGGATGCACCATAAGGACTGACCAACGCAAAGCTCCAACAACACAGATGACTGGCAATGTACAAAAGAAAACTGTAAAAATCTTTTTGGTGTCACAGCTCACAGCAACCTCCAACTCTTGGGCTTAAGAGATTCCCTTGCCTCAGCCTCCCAAATAGCTGGGAATACAGGCGCCTGCCACAATGCCCAGCTATTTTTTGATTGTAGTTGTCATTGTTGTTTGTCAGGTCCGGGCTGGATTCGAACCCGCCAACTCCGGTGTATGGGGCTGGCGCTCTAGCCCCTGAGCTACAGGAGCCAACCCAAAACTGTAAAAATCTTTAATGCTGGTATGGTCCAAAACAGTTTGTAGATGTCTAACAAAAAGTACACATATCTTTCTTCTGCTGAATGTTCATTTGGCTTTACAGTTCTAGGCAGATTTGGGAATGGGGATGGTTTCGGCATTGTTTCAGAACCCAGTGCATCAGTGCAAAGAATTTAATTCTCTCACTATCTTGCTACTGGTCTGTTGCAGAGGGGTGTGGTTAGAGAGCTAGGAAGCAATCCAAAACAGCAACTGAGGATGTCCAAAGCAATAATTTATCCCTTTTGGGCCAAGTCAATTTTTCCCAGTAAGAGGTAGATTTCTTTTTTTTAAATGGGGAGGAGGAAAAGAAAAAGAAAATTAGAAAGCATGAACGGAAATAAGCAACAAAACTAAAGAGGTTTCATCTTGAGTGGATGATAAAGGACTGGAACGCTAATGAAGTGAGGGGGAAAAAGAAAATTGTTACTCCTGAGTCTACAGCTGTGACACTTTTAATGCCACGGCTGCAGTTCTGCATGGGTCAAGCGTGAAAAAAAAAAATTTTTTTTTAACCTGGACTATCTTTCTGCATTCATTTTGTCCCTGGTCTGTGACCAGTCTCGCTGACTGAGGCAGAGGCAGTCCCAAACAAAGAGGAATGGATACCCTCCCGAGGGAGCAGAAGGGTGGAAGTGGCCTCAGGTGGCCGCGCCAGGTGTCCCTCAGGGGTCGACCAAGTCGGCCGCGGGGAGGGAGGATCCCAGGAGCTTCTCGGGGTGCAGGTGGGGAAGGCCGGGCCTGGACGCAAGGCACTGCCGGGCAGTAGAACCCGCCCTGCACACAGTCAAGGTTAACCCGCGCACTGGAGGTACCTGTGGAAGCCTCGCACCGCCGAAACGCACCGGGCGAGCATGGGAGCGCCGAGAGGCCGGCGGCGGCAGGCGTGCAGTCTGGCGGCTCGGGGGTGGAGGAGGCGGGTGGGGGAACCCGGACACCGCAGCCGCCGGTCGGCCCCGCGCAGGAGGCCCAGCCAGCGCCCTTCCACGTGCGGCGGCCCCACGCCGGCGCCGGCCCCGCCCCGCGCTCCGCTCCGCCCCGCCCCGCTTCGCGCCCCGCCCCACGCCCCGCCACGCCCCTGGGGCGGTTCTGGCGAGACCTAGCGGGCGGAGCCCAGGGCTCCGCGGGGTGGGCTGAGGGGGCGGCGGCGTGGGAGCTGGGGAAGTTTGGGCGACCGCTGCCAGTGCTGTGATCCCCAGGCAGGCTCAACCCCTTGAGGAGCAGCGGGCGGACGGACTGGCTTCCGACGCCTGCGGGTCCTCGGCCGTCGTCTCGCGTCCTCTCTCCGGGTAAGGGGCTTCAGTCTGGGAAGGGTGCGTCTCCCGCCGCCCCAGACCCGGGCCTGCACCGCGCCCCAGCTGCAAGCCGGGTCAGGGCCCAGGCGACGCCCAGGTACCGGAGGGAGGAAGAGAGGGAGAGGGAGGTGGATGTGCTCTGGGGAGTGAAAGAGAAGAAACCTGGAGGATGATGGACATCTCCTTTCTCCTCCGACCCCTTCCCCCCCATTCTGTTTTCACCTTCTGTCCATAGTTAGTGCTTGTAACCCCATGGCCTAGGCTGAGATCGCCTTTAAAATAAGTACCTAAACAATGAACGTTCTAGGGGCTGGTGCCACATCCTGGCTTTGAATTAGGGAACCTGGGGAGCAGATGGATGATGCGATTTAGTGGAAATAAGCCATTAATGCCGGCTGGCCCTGCGCCACTGTTTGGATGCGATAGTAATCCATGTGAATGAACATGACCGGGAGCTTCCAGCTTGCCCACGAGAGCACAGCTACTGCAGACAGTTTGTAGTACCCATCGACTTAGGCAATGATTTCCTGACATGTCTGTTAATTAGAGTGCCATTTTTATTAAGAACGACACAACCGTTAGCCTTTCATGAATGTACTTCCTCATAAAATAACTCAACCTACAAAAATAGGTTTAGTGTTAATTATTAATACTTTTAAAAAATCTCATGAATTAGAGGAAGATGTTTCGTATAGATCACCTTCTAGTCAGCAGTATGAAATCTCTCTCAGTTTAGTACTGAGGCCTTTGGGAGATTTCTATGTCTGTATTCGTGTTATTTTCTGTCTCTGTAGCATATATACTGTTAAGATATAGTGAGATACTCAGTGAAATTCTAAGGTTATGTTATACATGTTTTAAGAATTTTTACATAAGTAAGATTTAAAATGATCTAATATTGATGGACATAAATGAAAATGTGTAATAAATTACCATAACAATATTTTGTGCTCCCCTGACTCTTAAAAAAAAAGAAAATATGGCAGATTATATAATTTTTTCATTTTTTTACTTAAAAAAATTATATCCCTGTCTGCTCTCTTTTTTTTACATTTAATGTATTTATAACCTTTGTTATTTATTACCTTTGTAATTTATAACTTTCCTGACTGATTCTTTAAAGTAATTTAGCTTAGTGTTTTCGTATATATATTTTTTTTAATGGAAAAACATTTTTCTTTTCTTTTTTTTCATATTTTCTAGCAAAGGAAAAGTGCTTCCCCTATAAAATGTCATCTATCAAGCACCTAGTTTATGCAGTTATTCATTTCTTACGGGAACAAAGTCAGATGGATGCTTATACTTCGGATGAGCAAGAAAGTTTGGAAGGTAAGCACCTTCCCTTTGCATTTATGTGTTGTAGATAAAGACTAAAATAGTCATAAGCCCAACTTTGTGATTTATTGTAACAAAATCAGAATATTTTGTTGATCTTCCAAGAAGAGAGGCCTATTAGGTTATCTTATTTCCATTTTCTGAAGCTTGTTTTGTTTGTTAACAACAATAAGAGGACTTAGTTTTCATTTATTGAACAGTTACTATGTGTCAGGACTATGTTTTCTGTATTATAGGGAATTTTTTCTTCATAGTGACTGTTATGTTATAATGTTATCCCCATTGAACAAATGAGAAAATAAAACCACATAGTTTAAATAACAGAACACAGCTAATATATAACAAAACTGAAATTTAAATCTTGCTTCTTACCCCAAAGATCTTGTTGTCTCCTTTTCTGAATAGGGGAAAGCATTCAGTTTAAAAATAACAGAAGAGAATACCTTAGTCATTGTAATAGAATAAGGTAAAAGTCTAATAATTTATACCATTAGTAAGCTTTGACAAGTGCCTATTTGGGGGCTTGAAAGAGGATTTTACTCTTGTTTTAACTTTCAGTATTAAATTTGGTAATCCATAAAGTTGAACAAGACTGGATGACAGCATTATGTATTTCCTTGACACCATCTTTGTGCTTCATGTTTATGCATTATGAAGTTTAAATTCAGTACAATCACAAGAAGATTGAATTCTGCAGATAGACTTGTGGAGGTTCAGTAATCCTCTCTTCCTTGTGGCATAAAGACTTACATATTGCAATGAGAGTGCATTTGGGAGAACTTAATAAATACCAGTATAATTTGAATCCTCCACCTTGAAGCTCCTTCTCCTATAAAGGGGATACATCTATTAATTTCAATAAGCACTTACCTGGCTGTGAATATGCTTTTAGGAGGCGGGGATGAAAATTGGGCATTTGCTCTAAATCTGCTTGCAGTCTGGTTGGCTGATACCTTTCCAGGTGACACACAGTCATTGAACATTGCAGTCAGTCCATTTAATGTTAAGGTCTTTTTGTTCTCCTTGATAGTTAGCCATATGAAGATAAAGTTTACTTGTATCTAAGCAAAAAGTTACGTTTGCTCTGTAGCAAACATAAAAGCAATCATTTAAGAAAAGATGTTTCTTTTCTAATCAAATGCAATATAATATTTTGAAGGGCTAGAAAGAAAATATAGAAGTTTTTAAAAACCAAGATGTTACCTACTATTTTTAGGATGGTATTCAGCCAAAAATATGTGCTTTCAGCTGTTTGTTCTATATGGCAGTTAGAAACGGTGCCAATTGTTTTTGACTGACCCCTATTTTTGACTCTGTGAGTCTAATTTAATTGAACGTGAAATCATGTGGAGGAGTCTGCCCACCTTCTAGACATTTAAAAAAGCCCTAGCAAAAGAGCTTCAGTTCTAGTACCAGCTTTTCCACTATTATGAAGCTGGTGTATCTTCAGCTTTGAGTCATGTCATCAGGTCATATCACCCCTTCCTGTTGGTTATATTGTTACCTACTGACATTTGCTTCATTTTTTTTTTTTTTTTTTTACTTATATTTCCTGCTCATTGTCACTCTCTCCAGCACTACTGCTGTCTGAATTCTTTATTTTATTTTATTTTTTTTGAGACAGAGTTTCACTTTGTTGCTCTCAGTAGAGTTCTGTAGTGTCACAGCTCACAGCAACCTCCAACTCTTGGGCTTAAAGCGATTCTCTTGCCTCATCCTCCCAAGTAGCTGGGACTACAGATGCCCACCACAAGACCCAGCTATTTTTGGTTGCAATTCTCATTGCCGTTTTAGCTGGCTGGGATCGGGTTAGAACCTGCCACCCTCAGTATATGGGGCTGGCACCCTACCCACTGAGCCATAGGCGCTGTCCTGCTGTCTGAATTCTTGGCAGTTGCAGTATCTGCTCATAGATTCCCTTGCCTCTGTGTTCTTGTTCTTTTCTCCTCCAGTGATCTCAAACGTTTGGCCATATCCCGGGATCAGTGGTTCTCAACTTAGGGGTGATTTTACAATGTCTGGGGATGTTTTTATTTGTCACAACTGGGGGTCTCGTATTATTGGCATCTAGTAAGTGGGTAGAGACCATGGGTGCTGCTAAACGTGCTACAGTGCCCAGAACTACTCCTTACAGCAGGGGATGATCTGGTCCAAAATGTTAGTTTGCTGAGAGTGAGAAAGCCTTCTCTAGACATTATTATTATCAAAATTTTATCCTTTCCATAGTCTCTATCTTAAACATTTTACTTCCTGACCACTACTGCCTATCTTTCCAAGTTTATTCCTTCTAGAATTCCTACCCCAACAATTCTTTGACCTCACTGGTATCTCCAATCTGTTGATGCCTCACTTTTTCTCACACTTCTTACCCATCTTAAATTCTGTGGTTGGTAATTATACTTGTTCCTTCTCCCTCTCTCCCTTTCTTGCAAAACCCAACCTCATTTAAATCCAACTCTCCACCTACTCTGTGCCTACATGCATGTGGCCAAATATAGATGGAGCACAACATGCAACTTTTCTAACTAGTTCCACTTTGAATTCATGACTGGGAACCTCAGCAGACCTTTAATGCTGGCAGACAATCACATTATCTGTTCCAGTGTCATTCAGAACTTTAGCGCTCTCTGATGACCATTTCAGTACTGTCTCATGTCTTCTCAAATCTCCCAAACCTCTTTCCCTGTCTTCACTTTTAGTTGATGGCCTTGCTTCCTACACTACTCAGAAAACTGAAATAATAATAAGATAGCCAGGCACAGTGGTGTGTGCCTGTCACTCCAGCTATTCAGCAGGCTGAGATAGGAAGATCACTTGAATTAAGGAGTTCAAGGCTGTATTGCATCATGATTGGGCCTGTGAATGGCCCCTGCACTCTAGCCTGGGCAACATAGTGAGACTCCATTTCTAATTTAAAAAAGAAGACAAACAACTTGCACAACCCATCTACCCACCCACCCACCACCCTGCATGCTGCTTGCCTGTTTATTACCATAGATGGAATGTCCATGTGTCTTTCTAAATGGGACCTCTCTGCTGGTACACTAGATCCCATCTTGTCTCACCTATTCCATGATAGTTATTCTACTCTCTTCATCTTATATCACCAAATTTTCACTCTATTGGATCATTTCCAACAGAATACAAACCCCCCCCCCTTTTTTGGGGGGGGACAGAGCCTCAAGCTGTCACCCTGGGTAGAGTGCTGTGACATCACAGCTCACAGCAACCTCCAATTCCTGGGCTCAAGTGAGTCTCCTGTCTCTGCCTCCCAAGTAGCTGGGATTACAGGCGCCCACCACAATGCCTGGCTATTTTTTTGTTTGCAGCCATCATTGTTGTTGTTGGGCAGGCCCAGGCTGGATTCAAACCCACTAGCTCAGGTGCATGTGGCTGGCGCCTTAGTTGCTTGAGCCACAGGCGCTGAGCCTTTTTCTCCCTTCTTAATAAAGCAAAAACAAACTACAAATAGTTATTATTGCCATACTTCCCCTACCACCACTGCCTAATTTTATGTATCCCTTTGCTGCAAAACTATTTGAAAGAGTTGTCTATACTTATTTTTCCCACTTCTCTCCTTTCTTAAACCCACTCCAATCGGGCTCTTACCTCCATATCTCCATCCATACCATTCTCATTAAGATCATTAGTGGTTTCTGTGTTATTTCATCCAGTGGCTAGTTCTTATCTTAATCTGACTTATTAGCTGCTGTTTATAAGCTTGATGATCACCACCACCCCTCCCTATTCACTTAGCTTCCGGGACACCTCACACCTCTTGGTTGTCTTCTTACCTCATTGCTCCTTTCTTTGTCTTTTTTGCTGGTTCCTCTTCTTCTTCTTGGCCTGACCTTGAGGGCCAAGGGTCCACTGCTGGTCCTCTTCATTTTATTATCTGTACTCATTTCTTAGGTGTTATCATTCAGCTTCTTGACCTTAAATATCTTTATTTATATGCTGATGTTTCCTAAATTTACATGCAGACCTTTCTTCTGAACTCTAACTTGTATATCCAGCTGCCTACTAGATATCTCCATTTGCATGCCTACAGACATGTCAAATTTGACATTGCCCAAACTGAACTTTTCATTCTCCCACCTTAAATCTGTTCGAGCTGCAGCTTCCCTAATTCCGTTGGTGGCAACTCCATCCTATCTATTGCTCAGGCCAAAAACTTTCTCACATGCTCTATATCTCATCATTCAATAAATCCTGCTGGCTGTACCTTCAATTATGTATAGAATTTGACTACCTCTTATCGTAATCTCCACTGATAATACCCCTGGTTAAAACTAAATAGTTCTCACTTGTTTTGCTGTTATAGCCCCTCACTGGTCTCATTGGTCTGTTCTTGTCTCTCCATGGACCATTCCAAACATAACCACCAGTGATCTTTTTTTTTTTTTTTTTTTTTTTTTATCACCACCAGTGACCTTTTAAAACTGAGCATGTCAAATTCTTATCATTTCTCCACTCAAAATTTTGCAATGACTCCTTGTGACACTTAGTCATTACTTAAAGGATCTATGTGATATGAACTTTTGTGACATATTGTTCATCTACTCTTCCCTTTTCTCCTTTGGCTTCAGCCAAATTAGCTTCCTTCCTGTGACTCCATCCAATCCTTTTGCCTAAGGGCTTTTGTTTCTCTGCTTGGAATAGTCTTCCTCCAGGTAAGGGTAATACCCTCAATTCCTTCAAGTCTTTGTCAAATCTCTTTTCTTTCTTTCTTTCTTTTTTTTTGTTTTTTTTTTTTGAGACAGAGTCTCACTTTATCCCCCTTGGTAGAGTGCTGTGATGTCTTAGCTTATAGCAACCTCAGACTCTTGGGCTCAGGTGACTCTCTTGTCTCTGCCTCCCAAGTAGCTGGGACTACAGGCGCCTGTCACAATGCCTGGCTGTTTTTAGGGATCTTGCTGGTCTCGGAGCTGTGAGCTCAGGCAGTCCACCCACCTCGGCCTCCCAGAGTGCTAGGATTACAGGTGTGAACCACCATGCTGGCCTAAATCTTTTCTTAATGAGGTTTCCCCTGAATCTCTGTTAAATCTATAGCTGCTTCCCTGCTCCCCTCGCCAGACTCTCCATCCATTACCTCATATGACTTGTTCAGAGTTCCCTCAGTAGGATGTAAGCCTCAGGAGGTTTAAGGATCCTTTCTGTTTTATTTACTGATATATCGAAAGTGTCTAGAAAAGTACCTGACACATTGTAGATGCTCAATAAATATTTGTTGAATGGAATTGATGAATTGAATTCAGTGATCCTGGACATATAACTTAGTTGGTCTGTATCTTAGTTCCTAAGTCTATTAAGTAGAGATATCTGCCCCCTCCATCTAATAGATTTGTGAAGAGAGTCATAGTCAGTGAATGGCTGGCACATAGCATGTGAAAACTTCTGAATTCAGTGTTAATCTGGGTGGAATATGGTATTAGTGAATTGAATTCTTCATTCATCTTTCTTGTTGTCATTCCCAAACAGACTGTTTTTGTTTGGTATTAAAGTAGAACAGTAAGTATATATAGTATTTCTTTAGATTTCTATGACTTATTCCTGAGTGCAACCTCCTGAAAGCAAGACCAAATGTAACAATCTGTTTCGTAAGTGAAAATCTTTAAGTAAAAGTAATTTGAATTACTGCACTCAGGTTAATTTGGGGAGGGCAGGGCAGGGTGGATCACTAATGATAAAGAGATAGTTTCAAATAGTGGTAGCTTTGTTCACTAAATTGTATATTTTTCTAAATATCTGTTAGTTTTGAACACTGAACATTTTGGCATCTGGTTTACTTATCAAAACAGAATTGTGTTTTCCAAAAAAAGTCACTCCCTTTATGATACTTAATTGTGTCTAGTGTATGGCAGATCTGTGTTCTAAGGTTAGTGGCATCAGAGATAAAGAAGCTGGACTAGACAAGATAGGGCATATAGTCATCATGTGGACTTTTCACTTGTCAGTGTTTTTGTTTTGTTTTGTTTTGTTTTTTGACAGAGAGTCTCACTTTGTCACCCTTGATAGAGTACTGTGGCGTCATAGCTCATAGCAACCTCAAACTCTTGGGCTGAAGTGATTCTCTTGCCTCAGTCTCCCAAGTACCTTAGACTATAGGTACCCACCATAACACCTGGCTGTTTTTAGAGATGGGGTCTCCCTCTTGCTGAACCCATGAACTCAGGGCATTCACTCACGTCGGCCTCTCAAGGTGCTAGGATACAGGCGCAAGCTACTGTACCTTTACCTGTCAGTGTTAAGCACTGAAGTTCCATACTCTGATTTTTGGTTAAGAGGTTGGTTTGGTTCTATCTTTCATATGGCTGTGAATTAACATGTTTTTTATGTATGTGGGGAAATGCTCTTTTACAATTTTTTTTTTTTTTTTTTTTAAGAGTAAATCTTACTCTGTTGCCCTGGGTTGAGTGCTATGACATCATAGCTCACAGCAACTTCAAACTCTTGGGCTCAAGTGATTCTCTTGCCTCCATCTCCAGAGTAGCTGGGGCTACAGGTGCCCACCATAATGCCCAATTAGTGTTTCTATTTTTAGTAGAGATGAGATCTTGCTCTTGCTCAGGCTGGTCTTGAACTCCTAAGCTCAATCTACCTGCCTTGGCTTCCCAGAGTGCTAGGATTACAGGCTTGAGCCACTGCACCAGGCCTCCACAGATTGCTTTTATTTTCTGTGAAATTAAAATGCTACAAACACAGAAGCCAGTAGATTAAAAATATTGAGCATCTACTGTTTGCCAGACTCTGTTAAAGTAAAAAATGAATTAGATGTTGGTCTGAAGGAGACAGTCTAATATGAGAGACAAACATTTAAATGCCTATGATATAGTGTGATAAGTAAAATAACAGAAATTTGTACAAGCTGCATATTTATATACTGAATGTATCCATGCATTAAAGTAACCCATCTTCCTGAGTGCCAGTGAGTCTTTCTCTCACTATTTTTGCTTTTTCTTAGCTTTTTTTTTTTTTTAGATGTTCATTAAATCTTGCTTATCTGCTGTGATCTTCTGGATCTTACTACTTTTAATCATCTTGAGCATTCTATATCTCACATTTAAAAAATTATTATTTTAGGTTTGCAGAGGGGGCTAGGTTATTATTAACAACCTGATTTTTAAGCATGATGTTTCTTCCTCTGTTTCCTGTCATCTCTGTTGTCTTGTTAGATTGCTTATATAACTAAAAAGAATATAATTGCTAAATTAAAAAAACCCTGCTCTTTCTTTTCTTGTAGTCTTCAACTAGAGTATGATGTAATACAATACATATATTGAGAAATCATATTCTAGATAACATATTTCCTTACATAAGAAATAAGACATAAAGTTGTCTTCCTTCAATAGCTAGTCTATAAACAGAAATCTATTTGCAGCTGAACCAATTAGTTTTCCTTATGTTCTGTGATCATAAATACTGAATTTCCACAGATTGCAGTCTATCAGGGAAAAAAAGAGGTGGTTTGTTTTTTTTAAGTTTCTAATTTTTTTCACTATTAAAATTTGTTTTAAGTTGCAATTCAGTGCTTGGAGACGGTTTTTAAGATCAGCTCAGAAGATACACACCTAGCAGTTTCACAGCCTTTGACAGAAATGTTCACCAATTCCTTCTGCAAGGTATGTTTTCATTGTTTTCTCTTTGGCGTCTGATGGAGGTATGACTATAATTTTATGTTAATAGATTGTTAATAGTTGAGGAGCCAAGCATATAAGCAATAAACTTCTTCCTGGATATATGGTAGATAGTCTGTATGAGTACAATTTGAGATAAAAAATTTAAATCATTTAATGTGCTTTATTTATTTATTTATTTATTTGAGACAGAGTCTCACTTTGTCATCCTCAGTAGAGTTCCCTGGCATCATAGCTCACAGCAACCTCAAACTTTTGGGCTCAAGCGATTCTCTTGCCTCAGCCTCAAGAGTAGCTGGGACTACAGGTGTCCGCCACAATGATTGGCTATTTTTTTAGAGACGTGATCTCACTCTGGCTCATACTGGTCTCGGACCTGTGAGCTCAGGCAATCACCCACCTCAGTTTCCCAGAGTGCTGGGATTAAAGGCATGAGCCACCATGCCTGGCCAAATATGCTTAAGATATTCTTATTAGTGGCTATTCTCATCCTCTTACTTTTTTTTTTTGCAGTTTTTAGCTAGAGTTGGGTTTGAACCCGCCACCTCTGGCATATGGGGCCGGCACCCTACTGCTTTGAGCCACAGGCGCCACCCCCTCTTACCTTTTTTAATATTTTTTAATATTTTTTTTTTTTTTTGAGACAGTCTCACTATGTCACCCTCAGTAGAATGCTGTAGCGTCATAGCTCACAGCAACCTCAAACTCTTGGGCTTAAGCGATTCTCTTGCTTCAGCCCCCCAAGTAGCTGGGACTACAGGTGCCCTCCACAACGCCCATCTGTTTTTTTGTGGCAGTTGTTATTGTTGTTTAGCTGGCCTGGGCTGGGTTCGAACCTGCCAGCCTCGGTGCATGTGGGAGAGAGTCTCTCTTTCACCACACATAGAGTGTAGTAGCATCATCATAGCTCACTGCAATCTCAAACTCAAGTGATTCATGCCACAGGTGCTGAGCCCTTCTTTTATGTTTAATGATAAATATTAGTCAACTTGTATGTCCTTTATAGTATTTGAGTGTTTTTATTTTTACTTTTTTCTTGCATGGCCTGTCAGTGAATCTGAGTATTTTTACATTGCCAGCATCTGACTTGACATTTCCCTGAAACATGGAACACAATTTAAAAATAAAAACAAGAACAAAAACATTTTTTTTTTTATTGAGATGGAGTCTCACTGTGTTGCCCAGGCTAGAGTGCCATGGCATCAGCCTACCTCATAACAACCTTAAATTCTTGGGCTCAAGCAATCCCCCTGCCTCAGCCTCTCTAGTAGCTGCGACTACAGGTGCTGACCACCACATCCAACGAATTTTTCTATTTTTAGTAGAGATGTGGTCTCACTCTTGCTCAGGCTGGTCTCAAACTCCTGAGCTCAAGAAATCCTCTTGCCTTGGCCTCTCAGAGTGCTAGGATTACATGCATGAGCCATCATACTTGGGTCAAAACAAAAATGGTAATTGTCTAGATAGCAACTGTGCAGAAATAGATTTATCTGGGATGAATCATCATTTCTGAGGCAGATTTCATCAAATTTGACCATTGATGCGGCTGTTTAAAAATAGGAAAGAGCTGGGTGCAGTAGCATATGCCTGTAGTTCCAGACATTCTGGAGGCTGATATTGGAAGATCCCTTGAGACCATGGAGTTAAAGACTTGCATGGGGACATAGGTAGATCCCACCTCTTAAAAAAAAAAAAAGGTCGTGGCGTAAAAACAAAGACTGAAACCCATGTTCTGATCCCTGCTCCCAGGACACGATCTCTGATTTTTTAGCTCTTTCAAGGAAATATAGACCATAAAATTGAAAAATTTTAAGGTTAGTGAGTTAAGTCCCCACAGCGATTTCCCACATGTTTCTTCACTACCTTTCAGTGCCTTGTAGACTCCTTTTGTTTTCTAGCTGTGTATTTGAGCTTTTAGGGGCAAAGCCAAAACAGCTAGTGTATATGTCATTCTGGCGTGGACATTGCTGACAATACCACACTCGACTGGGTGTATTGAGACAGCACTAGGATTTGTTCCCTCCTTAGCTACTGTCACCATTGACTTAGAACTGAAGAAATCAGAACTTATTTTTAACCTCTCAGGATGCTCCAGTTGGCTTTCATACTCTGTCTGAAGAAAGCTTAGCTTTTATTTTTCTCTTTTGCTGCCTCTCTCTGATTGCATTTAATTGTAAGAAATTTGTTGTTTACTATTTTTAAAATATGGTTATTGAAACTAACTCCTTAGTCTGTCTGCACTAGTGTTACTTACGGTATCATAATCCTTTAGTAGTCCTGTTTTACAGCTGTGGCTTCATTCCACTTGTGGTTTGTTAACAGAATATGGTAGGAAAAGTCTAAAAGGTATCTGAAACAGTGTTAAGACTGTTATAATTAAAGAAATTATTTCTCTCACCAGTGTACTTCCTTGTTATATTGGTCACTTCATTTTTGGGATGCTGCTTTTCTATTGTTCCCCCCAATTAAGTTTATATACTCAATGGATCCACTTCCTTTATTTAGAGTAGGTAACACTTGCCCCCATACATGGGCTGCTCAAATTAATTCAATCGTAATTAGAGTTGTTTTTCAAAATATAAAACTCTGGTAATTTCAGTAAACAATTCAGAACCATGTAGAAGACAGAATGGGCTATAATGTATTTTTAAATATGCCATTTTTCTGACCCTCCACAATCAGTATTTTGCCCATTTATAGATTGCCTAGGCTTGTTGGAAGATTTATTTATTTATTTATTTTAGAGGCAGAGTCTCACTTTATTGCCCTTGGTAGAGTGCTGTGGCGTCACAGCTCATAGCAATCTCCATCTCCTGGGCTTAGGTGATTCTCTTGCCTCAGCCTCTCGAGTAGCTGGGACTACAGGCACCCGCCACAACACCTGGCTGTTTTTTTGTTGCAGTTTGTCTGGGGCAGGGCTTGAACCTGCCACCCTCAGTATATGGGGCCAGCACCTTACCCACTGAACCACAGGCACCGCCCTTGTTGGGAGATTTAAAACAGAAAGAACTCTAAAAGCAGGTGCTATGAAACACTAAAACACATTGAATTCCTGAGTAACTACGGTCAGGGTTTTTTTTTGTTTTTGGTGTGGATTTTTTGGGAGAGGGTCTCTCTTTCACCACATGTAGAGTGCAGTAGCATCATCATAGCTCACTGCATTCTCAAACTCTGATTCTCCTGCCTCAGCCTCTGAAGTAGCTGGGACTACAGGCATGCAACATCATTCTTGGCTGATTTTTCTGTTTTTGTAGAGAGGGTATCTCACTCTTGCTTAGTTTGGTCTTGAATTCTTGGCCTCAGGTGATCTTTCTGCTTCTGCCTCATGGAGTGCTAGGATTGCAGGTGTGAGCTACTGTGCCTGTCCTTACCATCAGTTTAAGTAGGGACTTCTCATTTTGTTTATATATATATAAACAAAGTGAGCTAGGCTAATGCCATGGCACTCTAGCCTGGGCAACAGAATAAGATTCTATCTCCAAATAAATAAATAAATAATATAATACATATTATATATGTTGTATATATTATATGTAATATATATTAGATATATATTATAAAACTAATAATATTTAATATTCATGTATTTAATAAATATAAACACACATTTATATATTATATATTTATTACATATAAATATATCAACATTCATATTTATTACAATAAACATAAATAAATATATAATAAATTTATATATATTTATTATATATTTGTAATATATAAATTTATATGTAATATCAATTTATATGTTACATATTTATATAAAATAATATATAATATATAAATATATTTTATTTATATTTATTAAATGCATATAAATATTATGTCATATATTAATTATATATTTAATAAATATATTATTTATTATATATAATAAATTGCCCTTGGAAGAGACTGAAAATTTTACTTCTGGTGTACTTCTCTCCAGTCTTTGTTATTTAATCTGTGTGTGTATGTTTGTGTGAGCATATTTAAATAGTATGATACAAATTTTTTTTTAGTAAACTTTGGTTTTGACTTAGCAGGGTGTCTCTTATCTAGGACAGTAAACATTTTGTTTCAAAAACTTCACTAAACTTCACTAAACTTCACTATATATTATTATATATAATAAATAATATATTATATTTAAATAATTTATAATTTAGAATAATTTATAATATATAATATAATAGATTTCTATTTAAATAATAATTATATTATTTATAAATAATAAATATTTATTATGCATAATAATAAATCTATCATATATAATAAATAATATATTATTTATATTTATTAAATATATATTATACATAATAAATTTATTATAATATATAATATTATAAATATAATTCATTTATATTTATAAATATAATTTATTAATTTATTATAATAAATACATTTATATTTATTAAATATATGATATATAAATACATAAATATATTATTTATGAATAAATATATTATTTATTATATAAATATAAATAATATAAATAAATTAATAAATACATATAAATAAATATATTATTTATATTTATTAAATATATATAATATATTATAATATATATGCTATATATACTTAACATATACTTAATATATAATAAATATATATATTTATTAATATAAATTTAAAACAATACTATATTTATTAAAATATATCATATATTTATAATAATATATAATGTATAATGAATATTTATTATATTGTATATTATATATTATATATTTTATAATAATATGTTGTATATTATATAATAAATATGTTATTATAAATATAAATAATATACTTATATATGTATTTAATAAATATTTATTTATTTATTTTTAGCCTAGCTCACTTTGTTTATATAAACAGATGAAGTCTCTAAAAGAAAACAAAGGCAGTGGTGGGTATATTTTAAATATAGTACGTAGGCATAATGGATACAAATTATGCTTCTTTCAAAATGAAAGACTTATTTATGAACCTCAGAGTCAAGTTTATAGGCAATGTCATTTTAAAAAGGTTGTTTAAAAATGAAAAAGTGTGTTGTGTTCCCAGTGCCACTCAAGATATTTCTGAATTTTCAATTAGCTTTTCATAAACACCTTTGGTTTGAACCTTATTAGTGCACAAGAGGTTTGAAAATGATAGTAGGTACTAAAAAGAAGAATTCTAGTTTTTATATATTTTTTATCTTACAATAAAATTAACATATGCTTATTATTTTAAAAAATTTGGATAATATGGAAAGATAGAAAGAAGAGACTGAAAATTTTACTTCTGGTGTACTTCTCTCTAGTCTTTGTTATTTAATCTGTGTGTGTATGTTTGTGTGAGCATATTTAAATAGTATGATACAAATGTTTTTTTTAGTAAACTTTGGTTTTGACTTAGCAGGGTATCTCTTATCTAGGACAGTAAACATTTTGTTTCAAAAACTTCACTAATACATACTATTTGTTGATCATGCTTTTATTCGGATTTCTTTTTTCTTTTGAGGTTTTTGGCTGGCCCGGGCTGGGTTCGAACCTGCCCCCTCCAGCAGCATATGGGGCCAGCGCCCTACCTCTTTGAGCCACAGGCACCTCCCTATTCAGATTTTTTATATACTGGTTGCATTTTTTGTTTATGAAGTGGGATTCCTGGGTATGGGGAAAGTACATTTAAAAAAAATTGATTCACAGCTGCCTAGTATCCTCTAGAAAAATTCCACATATTCATATTTCTAATACAAGTAGGTGAGAGGACTTCATAACATGGGATTACATACGATTTAAAATGTGGATAATTTATTATTCCTTTGTAATACCCTAGGATCAGTTTTTAATGCAGCTAAGGGAAGTGCATTAATTTTTATTTAATTTCAGAATGATGTCCTGCCCCTCTCAAACTCAGTGCCTGAAGATGTGGGAAAAGCTGACCAATTAAAAGATGAAGGTGAATATTTCATAAAAAAATTACTTATTTAATAAAGCTTTCTGAAACTCTGGAGAAAGTAACTGTCAATCAGTATGATTATGGTTTGCACTGCCGAGAATGAATTATCATAAATCCAGTGGCGTTTATCAAACAGTATGAATGTGATAAGTGAAAAGCCTCAAGAGATGGGTATGGCTTCAAGAGAAGCCGAGCTCTTGTGAGAGGAAAAGAGTTTTCAGTATTATTTTAACTTTCATATATTTAGTGGTTGTAGTTCTTTGAAATTTGTTGATGAGTGCATATGGTACTTGTTGATTAGCTATCACATTTGCTTACTGCATTACGTTTTAGAACAGCTGGCTCTTGAAACATTTTGGTGTTAATAAGGAAGTCACTGTTGAAGATCTGTGTTCAATTTTTCTGTCATGTCAACTGCCTTAAGCTATAGAGGACAGCCAGGTCAGACCTATAAGATTTGTACTGCAAAGCTGTTGGGTACAGCCCTTATCTTTAGTAGTGACTGACAGCCAGTGAATTCTCTAACCTGTGATTATGCAGAAAGTCATTGGGGAATATGGTGTGTTCAAAAGCTAAACGAAGAACTATTTTCTGGCCTTTTCTTTAGTTCATACCCTGAAGAAGGCAATTGTGTGTGTGTGTGTGTGTTTTTTTTTAATTACTTGGTATTTAAAAAGGTAGATGTAGAAAAGAGAATGCTTTTCCTATTCCGTGGGTCTGGTCATCTCTCTAGGTCTATAAATAAACACCTACGTCCCTGTTTGTAATGGCTGCATCGTGTTACATGGTACTGTTAGGCCATGACTTACTTACCTAGACAGATAATTTTGTAATCCTAAGTAACACTGACTTCATTATATTTCTTTTCACTGCTGTATGATAATCTTCTTACATTATAAAGTGCTGTGTTTCTAATAAATACACTGGTCTCAGTTTTCAATATTTTTATATCCTCTAAGAAATGATACCAATTACATGTAAAATAAAGCAGCAACCAGATTTGAGTTACAAGATCCCTCAAAGAATTTAAATTTAAAACCATCCAGATACAAATGCATTTTTCATATATTCATTTCTAACCGGGACAATTTTATCTGATCTTTTTTCCCTGCCCAGATTTTTGTGGAGTGTGAAATCTTCAGTGATGCAGTGTATGTTCTACTAACATTTTACTTCGGGAGCTTTTTTGGTTTAGCTCTAGTAATAATGTTGAGTAAATGGCAAATTGAAATTATTTTTGTCCCTCATGGTTACTCCTCTGTGTGAGGGAACTCTGGGAGATTGCATTATCTGTAGAGTTTGTTTTTACATAATGAATGTTAGAAAAATGAGGAGTAGGGTGTCTTAACAGGCGAGACTCACTGCAGCAGCATGAGGAGGCTGAATCACTTACTGCTTTTATCCTTAACTAGAAACTTTGTATTCCTTTTTTCACTAGAACCTGTCACATATATGACATGATACGTATAAAATTAAGGTGATTGTCTTTTGTCCAGATTTTGCTATAGTCACTATAGAGTGTGAAGCATAGGGTTTTTTCCAGGCTACATGTTCCATTTATTTGATGCGTTTATCTGACGGTGTTAATCAAGGCTGAAAGAATAGTGCTTTCAAATATTTTGTGTACTTTGCTTCTGAAGAGCTGCAGTAAGCATAGACTAAATCAAGCAGAGTTTCCGGATTTCCCTCCGCAACAGGTCATAGAACTGTAGGTGGATCTCATAGGGTTGTGAGAAATGAGAGAAATAATTTATAGGAGAGTACCACAGAGCCATAAAATGTGATACTCACGCTTCATTGTTACACTTGTCTCCTTTTCTCACAGATGTTTGTGTCCTGAATTTTTGTATATTATTTTGTGACTTGAAGCTTTTTATCACTAACTTAAATTATAGCTAACATATTTAATTGTGGTATATATATACACACACTGTTATATTTGCACATTTGTTTATAGGAAGAAATATACAATAAAGTTTTAATAATAATAACCATAAAGGGATCATGTCTGTGATCCTAATGCTGGGAGGTCAAGGTAGGAGGATCACTTGAGGCTAAGAGTTCAAGACCAGCCTGCACAACACAGTAAGACCACGGCTATAGGAAAAAAATTAGCTGGCTGTGGTGGCATACTTCTGTAGACCTGGCTATTTGGGAGGCTGAAGCAGGAGGATCACTTGAGGTCAGGAGTTTGAGGCTGCAGTGAGCTATGATTGCCCCACTGTACTACAGCCTTGGTGACAGAGCAAGACCCTGTCTCTAAAAAAATAAGTAAAAAAAAAAAAAAATCATAAAATCTTACCCAAACAATACAGCCCAATAGGAACAACAAAATCTCAATATCCTGGATGATTACAATGTTTGACGTGGAAATCTATTTAAGTACCTAGGCCAATGTAGTTAACTTTTTGCTTAATCTTAAAAAATTATGTTATACTGTCAGTTTCCTTAGAGGCTTTAGATTTCTTTTTTGGTGGGAGGGAAATCTAAATCAATTTGTTTTACTCTTAAAAAACTGATTTATTAAGATATAATTCCTCTACCATACAATTTACTCTTTTCAAGTGTGCAATTCATTGGTTTCTATTATATTCACAGAGTTATGCAGCATCACTGTCATCAATTATGGAACATTTTAAGCCCCCAAAAGAAACTGTTGGCAGTCACTGTTTATGTAATTTTTTATTCCCAATTTGCAGTAGTGTCAATATATTTTCGATGCTTTTATCTATCTTTTTTTTAATCTTGTTTTTGTTTCCTGCAAATGTACACTCTTTTCCTCCCATTAAGTAGTTAATGATCTATTGAGAACAAGGTTAATAGGAGAGTTAATAGGAGAGCTTCTGATTTCCAGAAAATTGGAAGGAATTATAGAGGCCTTTGTGATGTGAGTCCTTCCCTCCATTGTACTAATACTTTCAATTTTGAATATTGGTTCTTGTAAGTGCACAGGACACTTTTCTTTTTCTTTTAATGGAATACAAAAGATAGTCACTGGAAATCCCTTATTTTGCTGACTCTTGTTAACATAGCTAAATCATTGCCAGATGTATCTGCAGATACCCTTCCTGAAAATTAGTACTTTGTAGGCTGGCCATGGTATCCGAAATTCTATCTTTCTAGGAATTAATCTTCCCCAAATCCCCTCTTAAAAAGAATCTATCTCTGGAAGGGATAATGCATAAAAGTATTATCTGCCAATAATATGTTATCATGATTAGTTTTACCAGCTTACCCACAGCAGAGTTCCAAGAGCTTGGTATTCAGCAGATGTGTGTTTTGACAGGGAAGGAGTGGAAGACCAGGTCCAGATTGAGATGGTGAGTAGGGAGGGTGTTGCATCTGGAACAGGCGGGGCAGCTCTAAAAGGGAGGAGAGAGATGAAGATGAGGAAGGTGAGAAGAGATTCACTTTTGCCATGAGGTAGTCATAATTGTTGCATTTAATCACTTAAGCCTGGATTTTTAAAGATATACAGACATTAGTTTTATAAGATTTTGCATTGCTAAAATGATTCAAACACACTGTGAGCTAAAGAATATCAATTCTGTAGTATAATATAAAATTTATCACCAGTGTGACTGAAAAGTCATGAGGCTAACCTTCATATTATTGTATTTCTATGATTAAAATTTATGTTACACTTTTTATTTTTTCTGTATATTATACTTATTGTCCACATTGGTTACTTTATTTTAGGTAATAACCACATGAAAGAAGAAAATTATGCTGCTGCAGTGGATTGTTACACACAGGCAATAGAGTTGGATCCCAATAATGCTGTTTACTTTTGCAACAGGTAAAGTAGCACTGTTGTGACAGGTTTATAGTTCTTTTTTTTTTTTTTTTTTTGAGACAGAGTCTCACTTTATCAGTCTCGGTAGAGTGCAGTGGCGTCACAGCTCACAGCAACCTCCAACTCTTGGGCTTAAGCGATTCTTTTGCCTCAGCCTCCCAAGTAGTGGGACTACAGGTGCCTGCCACAATGCCCGGCTATTTTTTTGGTTGCAGTTATCATTGTTATTTAGCTGGCCCAGGCTGGGTTCCAACCACCACCCTGGATGTATGTGGCGGCGCCCTACCCACTGAGCTATGGGTGCCGCCGGGTTTACAGTTCTTAAACATTTGAGTTAGGGGTGCACAATGATTTACTTACTTTTTGACGTACTGGTGCACATTAAAGTTGTTTCCATTTTTTTTCCATTATTATAAAGCTGCAATGAACATCTCTGTTTCTAAAAATTTTTATAATGCTTCACATTTTCTGGACTTTGGATTTATTCCTGGAAATGCACTAAAAGTAAAAACATTTAAAATACTATTGATGTGGGCAGCTCCTGTGGCTCAAAGGAGTAGGGTGCTGGTCCCATATGCTGGAGGTGGTGGGTTCAAACCCAGCCCCAGCCAGAAACTGCAAAAAAAAAAAAAAAAAATGCTATTGATGTAAATTGCAAAATTGTCCTAACTTGTCTGAAAATATTGTGAAAATTAATTCCCTCCCCTAAGAGTGCATCTGTTTTAGCCAAACCCTTTATTAGCACTAAGTACTGAAAGTATTTATTATTGTTCATTTAATATTATTATATTATATAATATTATTATAATTTTTATATCAATTGCTCTAATTTTATTTAATTTACTGGTGAGGTGGACATTTTTTAAGTATTAACCTTTTGTGGGTTTTTACCTCCTAAATTTTCAATGTGTACCTACTATAGGCTGAATGTTTATATTCCCCTTAAATTCTGAGATGAATTTTTATTTTTTATTTATTTTTTATTTTTTTGAGACAGAGTCTCAAGCTGTCACGGCAGAGTGGTGTGCCGTCGTTGCTCACAGCAACCATGGAGTCAAGCCATCCTTTTGCCTCAGTTTTTCTATTTTTAGTAGAGATGGGAGTCTCACTTTTGCTCAGGCTGATCTCGTACTTGTGAGTTTCAGCAATCCACCCGCCTCAGCCTCCCAGAGTGTTAAGATTACAGGCGTGAACTACTGTGCCCGGCCTTGAGATGAATTTTATTTTATTTTTTTAGAGACAGAGTCTCACTCTGTCACCCTCGGTAGAGTGCTGTAATGTCATAGCTCACAGCAACCTCCAGCTCTTGGGCTTAGGTCATTCTCTTGCTTCAGCCTCCCAAGTAGCTGGGACTACAGGCACCTGCCACAATGCTAGAGTATTTTTTGTTGCAGTTTGGCCGGAGCTGGGTTTGAACCCACCACCCTCGTTATATGGGGCTGGTGCCCTACTCACTGAGACACAGGTGCTGTCAGTTGAGATGAATTTTAAACATAATCCCCAATGTGATGTTCTTTGGAGGAGAGATCTTTGAGAGGTGATTAGGTCACAAGGACAGAGCGCTCATAAATGGGATTAGGGCCCTTGTAAAACACTCCTGGGCGGCGCCTGTGGCTCAGTGGGTAGAGTGCTGGCCCCGTATACTGAGGGTGGCAGGTTCAAACCTGGCTCCAGCCAAACTGCAACAAAAAATAGCCGGGCTTTGTGGCGGGCGCCTGTAGTCCCAGCTACTTGGGAGGCTGAGGCAAGAGAATCACCTAAGCCCAGGAGTTGGAGGTTGCTGTGAGCTGTATGACGTCAGGGCACTCTACCCAGGGCGATAAAGTGAGACTCTGTCTCTACAAAACAAAAAACAAAAAACACAAAAAAAACACTCTCCTGAGTGCTTCCTTGGTCCTGCCACGTGAGGACTCAGCCAGAAGGGTACCTGCCCCAGGCCTTAGCTTGTTTGATCGCAGACTTACTGCTCTTTCTTTCTTGGCTCTGCCCTTTTTAATAGGCATGTGACCTGTCTAGGCTGCTTTTGCCAGGTTCCTTTGTCCCCTTTCTTTTGTCTGTGTTCAACCATGAAGCTGCTGGCAGGAGATTAGAAGGTAAAAGGAATAGAGCAATCTGAGTCTTTCTTCTACCCCCACTTTTCTTCTTCTTCTTCTTCTTTTTTTTTATATATTACAGTGTACATTCAGCAGGTGTTGCTTCTCATCCTTGTCTTCCCACTCCCACTCTAGACATGTGCTATGGTTCCAGCTTTTGCTACACAACCTTAGGGTTTTGGCCTCTGTACTTTGTCCTTCTGTCAAAGGGTTGGTTGGTAATAGCTTCCTGTTGTGACTCTCTAGATTCTTTATCTTTGAGATAGAGTCTCACTGGGTATTCAGCACTTGAAATGTGGCTAGTGGAATTGAGGAACTAAATTTTCAATGTTTAAATTCATTTAAAATCAATATAAATAGGCTTGATGCCTGTAGCTCAAGCAGCTAAGGTGCCAGCCACATACATCAGAGCTGAGGGGTTTGAATCCAGCCTGGGCCTGCCAAACAACATAGACAACTACAACAAAAAAATAATTGGGCATTTCGGCAGGTGCCTATAGTCCCAGCTACTGAGAGGCTGAGGCAAGAGAATCACTTAAGCCCGAGAGTTTGAGGTTGCTGTGAGCTGAGATACCATGGCATTCTACCAAGGACGACATAGGGAGACTCTGTCTCAAAAAAAAAAAAAAAATTTAATAAAGCAAATTGCATCCATTAGTACACTTTCCCCTTGAATACTTAGCATTCATATCATTAACTCTAGTTCAGCATTTATGTTTTTTTTCTTTTGAGGTAAAATTTGTATATAAGAAAATGCACAAATCAGCTCAGCGCCTGTGGCTCAAGTGGCTAAGGCACCAGCCCATATACCTGAGCTGGCAGGTTCAAATGCAGCCTGGGCCCGCCAAACAGCAATGATGGCCACAACTCCCCACCCACCCCCCCAAATAGCCGGGAGTTGTGGCAGGTGCCTGTGGTCCCAGCTACTTGGGAGGCAGAGGCAGAAGAATTGTTTGAGCCCAGGAATTGGAGGTTGCTGTGAGCTGTGATGCCATTGCACTCTACCCAGGACGACAGCTTGAGACTCCGTCTCAAAAAAGAAAAAAAACAAGAAAGAAAGAAAGAAAATGCACAAATTTTAACTGTACTTTCATTGAGTTTTGACAAATATATACACCCGTGTAAACTAAAACCCTATTCAAAGAACTGAAAATTACGTCCAGGAAGTTCCTTTTGTCCCTTTATAGTCAGTTGCCTGTGACACATACCCGATGCAATCACTGTTTTTTTTTTCCACCATATATTGGATTCAGCCCTTTTAGAATTTCATATGAAAGAAATCACACATATTTTTCTGTGTCACACTCTTTCTGCTCTGTATTGGTTTGGACATTCAGCTGTGTTGTTGTATCAGCAGTTCATTCTTTTTTATTGCTCGCTGTACTTTATTGTTTGAATGCATCCTAGGTTGCTTAGCCATTTTCCTATTTATGGTCACTTAGGCTGCTTCTAGTTTTCAAAAAAATTTATTTTGTATTTTATCCAGAATTTGTTGTTGGTATTTGTGGAAGGAAGGATTGGATCCTTAAGGAGTTTAACTGGCCATATTGGAAATCTTCATTTTCTCTCTTCACAAAAAGTCACTTTATTAGCCTGTTTCATTAAGCTGGCTGATGAGATGATCCAAATAATTTGAGGAGAATGAATTTCCTCAATGAAAATGAAATGAGAATGAAATAAAAGAGATGATCCAAATAATTTGAGGAGAATGAATTTCCCACCTTGTGGTTTGATGTTGGAATTTTATTCTCCATCATCAGATGACTATACATATGTTTTAACTTAGCATATGGAATCTCGAAATAAACACACTTTAGTGTCATGAAATGCTATGTCTAGAAATAAATTTTATCAGAAAATTGTTTATTGAGTACAGTAAACTATGTGCTTTTAAGTATGAATGTGAAAAATGTGAGCCTAAATACTGTACTTCATTTTTAATGAGGTTAATGTTCATGAATAGTTCATGTTCACTAGTGCTGTAGTAGAGGAAACTCTTGGCTATATCTAAGTTTGCTTTTTGTTCATTGTTAAGCTAAAATCGATAATTGTGCTTCTGTTTTGCATTTAAATAGTATCTTTTCTCCTGGAAATTTCAGAAATAGAGCATGCTATTTGGTATTAAATAACTAGAAAAGGTTATTTACATATTTAATACAAATAGTGAATAAAGCTTTAGGATATTTGGGTTTTTTTGAAACTTGAGTAGCTCTAAATATCTCAGTAGTCTGTAGTCTTGCCAACTGTCCTTGCTATTTTTCTTAGACACTTGGTTACTAAGAATTGGAGACTCATAATAGTAGATCTAAATCTTCCTTTTAATATTTATCCTCATAGTTTTATTACTAATTAAAGTATTTTTCACATACTAAACTTAACTAGGATGAAGCAAAATTTACTCTTTATAGAAGTAACTTTTTTATGTAACTGAAAATGATTGGTTGTCACATTTCTTAAATATGAGACTTTCTTTCCTAGTAATCGTCTTCTGTCTTGGCCTTTAAGGGTCCTGTTGGTAGCTGAGGCTCAACTTAGATACATGGGAAGCCTGAGTCCTTCCTTGAAAACCTGTTATGTATTTTCTTTTCTACAGTTTTAACACTTGCCACAATGTATAACATTTATGAAGGTTTATCATGTTTTATCAGACACTTATATGTTCTGCCTTACAGGAATTTTTTTGACCATGCCCATCCTGAATATTTATTTTATTTCTTTAGGTGAAGGGCAGTGATTGGGGCTTATATTTATTTGTATCCCTTATAACACTAAACATTGTGCTTTGAGGAGTTCAGCCAGTTTTTTTTGGATGAGTAGAAGGCTATAAAAGAAACATGAGAAATTCCTAGGCCAGCCATGGTAGCTCTGGCCTATAATCCTAGCACTTTGTTAGGCCAATGTGGGAGGATTGCTTGAGGACCAGCCTGGTGATGTAGTGAGACTCCCATCTCTATAACAGACTGAAGAAAAATTAGCTGGGAGGCTTAGGCATAAGGATCACTTGAGCCCAGGAGACTGAGGCTGCAGTGACCTATGATTATATCACTGAACTCCAGCCTTGGTGATAGAGCAAGACCTCGTATTTCTCTTCTTTTTTCTTTGAGACACACAGTCTCACTGTGCTGCCCTAGGTAGAATGTTATGGCGTCATCATAGCTCACAGCAACCTCAAACTCTTGTGCTCAAGCAATCCTCTTGCCTCAGCCTCCTAAGTAGCTGGGACTATCAGTGCCTGCCATGTCACCTGGGTAGGTTTTTCTATTTTTAGTAGAGATGGGGTCTCACTATTGCTCAGGCTGGTGTTGAACTCCTGAGCTCAGTCTATCCACCTGCCTCAGCCTCCCAGATTGCTAGGATTATAGGTATGAGCCACTGTGCCAGGCCAAACCTTATCTCTTAAAAAAAAAAAAAAAGAAAAGAAAAGAAAGAAAGAAAAGACAAAAGAAAGAAACAAAGAAAGAAATTTCCAGTGATGTTGAAGCAACTAGCCATTCACATTAACAGTTTCATACACAAAACAACAAATGATTGAGTATAAGTCTAAAACACTTCCACTCCTTTTTAATATGAAATGAATAGCAGTTTTCTATGTCTTCTGTCCCTACAAACATGATGTTCCTGTTTCTTTTGCACAATTTCAGTGCAGAGTACATTACCGTGGCCATAGTAGGCATATGCTTCACGGGTGGATGGATGGTTGAATGACTTATGACAGTAACTGTAATAAAATTTAAATGAGGGAGAGTATGATGGAGCGAATTTACCTGAAAGGCCTCTCAGATGATGAGGAACTTGAGTTGGATTTGAGGAACCAGTCGAATCTGGAGAGGAAGGGGGAAAGAGGATGGCATGTTGGGTTGGAGAGAATAGTTTAAAAAGCAAAATCATTGTAACAAGGAAAGCTAATGACAGCATGTAGCTAGCTGTCTTAGCTCTGAGAAGGGGGAATAGAGACCTCATTATTTTGCATTTTGTTTTCCTCTTCCTCTAGAATAATTTGTAGTCAGCTACTGGGATTTGAACATGGTTTGTTACTCAACTTGGAGTTGAATCTCAACTCTCCCATTACTAGCTATGTGACCTTCGGCAGTCACTTCATCTTTCTGAGCCTCAATTTTCTCACTTGTAACATAAAGATAGTAACTACTTTGAAGGGTGGTTACAATGAGTGATAATATATAGAAAGTCCTTAGCATAGTCAGTCCTAGGCTTATTTAGTATTTATTTCTTTTAGAAACAATGTAAGACTTTTTTAGTTATAGGAATAGGTTTTTGCTATAATTTATATATGCATATGAGAAATGCAAGATAGCTTGGTTTTACTGCCTTATTTTATATAAAAGTAGAGCATAATATTCATATTTTTGTTTTAATAAGATAAAGAAAGCGAGAGTGTCTGAAAACGTGGCGACTCTAGCTATATTGTTCTTCTGAAATTTCATTAGTTATGCCCTGATAACCGGACAGCAGAGGCAGAGAGCACAGACCACATTGTTATTCTGTTCAGACATTGGCATGTTTGGCTTCATCTCAAAGAAGATTCAAATATAGCCTGGCTTCTCTTTCCTTTCCTGGCCTCCAAGGCTCAGATGCCTCTCCTCATCTTTTTGTGAGCTGCACAAATCTGCTTTCACCCTAGCTTACGGTTTGTGATCTGAAGCTGTTAAGATTGAAACACAGCCATCCTCTTTTCTTACGCCCACTCTTCTTTCTGAATCTGATCCTCTGTGCTTCATTCCTTATCTTACTGTCATTATTTGAAGCCAGAGACCAAGATGTCTTTCTCTATGCTTCCTTTTTCCACGTAACCCTCAGATAGCTGATTTATTTCCTACTCTTTCAGTTAAAGTTCATAACTTTTGCTAAGCTAGTACATTTCTACCTGCACTCCCCACTGCTGTCTTCTGCCAAAAGACTCTTTCTAAAATGTGAAATTGATCATCTAACTCTTGCTTTCTGTTCACTAGTTCCGATACTTACAGGATCAAATTTAAGCAGTTGTATAATACCACCTTTATCAGATTTACAGAAGTGAGATATCAGTGATAGATCAGGCTACAGGCCTATCTTAGCCTTACTTTCTGGACAAGTTGTTCCCCTACCTCCTACCCCTGAAGTGGCTATGCTTATAATATGTGATAAAATTATTAAAATAAATCTGTCTCTAGGCTGGGCGCAGTGGCTCATGCCTATTATCATAGCACTCTGGAGGCTGAGGCTGGTGGATTACCTGAGCTCATGGGTTTGAGACCAGCCCCAGCAAGAGCAAGACCCCACTTCTAAAACAAAAAAAACAGCTGGGCATTGTGGCAGGTGCCTATAGTCCCAGCTACTCGGGAGGCTGAGGCAAGAAACTTTCTTGAGCCCAAGAGTTTGAGGTTGCTATGAGCTATGCCATTATGGCACTCTACTAAGGGTCACAAAGTGAGACTCTGTCTCTAAATAAATAAATAAATAAAAAAATAAATAAAAAAAATAATCTGTCTTATGCTGGGCACAGTAGCTTCCTAACACATTGGGATACCAAGATTGGAGGATTTTTTGAGGCCAGAAGTTGGAGACCAGCCTGAATAATAGTGAGACTCTGTTCCTACAAAAAAATTGTTCTTAAAAATTGGCCAGGCATGGTGGTATATACCTGTAGTCCCAGCTACTTGGGAGGCTGAGGTAGGATAATCATTTGAGCCCAGGAGTTTGAGGTTGTAGTGAGCTAAGATGATGCCACTGTACTCTAGCCTTGGCAACAGAGAAGAGACCCTGTTATTTTATTTATTTATTTATTTGAGACAGAGTCTTACTGTGTTGCCCTCTATAGAGTGTCATGGCATCATAGCTGACAGCAACTTCAAACTCTTGGGCTTAAGCAATTCTCTTGTCTCAGCCTCTCAAATAGCAGGGACTTACAGGCACCTACCACAACTCCCATGTTCCAACCCACCAGCCCTCGTGCATGTGACCAGTGCCCCAACCACTGAACTATGGGCGCCGAGCCAGGAGACCCTGTATTTTAAAAAAAAAAAAATCTGGTGAGGCACAATGGCTCAAGCCTATAATCCTAGCACTCTGGGAGGCCAAGGCAGGAGGATCCCATGAGCTCAGGAGTTCAAGACCAGCCTGAGTAAAAGCGAGGCCCCACCTCTACTAAAAATAGAAAAAATTAGGTGGACATTGTGGTGGGTACTTATAGTCCCACCTAATGGAGACTGAGGCAGGAGGATCACTTGTGCCCAGGAGTCTGAGGTTGCTGTGAACTAGGCTGACTCCACAGTACTCTTCCTGGGCAACAGAGTGAAACTGTCTCAAAACAAAACCAAAAATATATCTGTCTGAAAGCTTAGGCCATTTAACCTCTTTCCTCCCAGTAAATGTTAATTTTTAGAAAGAATTTGGTTTGGTAGTTGTAAAGCCAGGACCTGAGTTAGCAGGATTCAAGGCCTTAATTCACTTTCTGAACTGTTTTCCTTCAAGCAACTCAAATAGAGGACAGAACAGACCTGGGGATTTGAGGTCTCTGAGGTCATTTTGCTGGCTCTATGGACTAAAATTACCCACAAAGGAGAGCTTTCTATAGTGGTAGGAAATGGAGCTTGCACTGAGGCAATACTTTATTCTTTTCCTGTTGTTACTAAGACACAAGGTTTTCTGAAAGTACTGTGGCTTAGAAGGCCAACTTGAGCATAAGTATGCATTTCTTTGAAACCTACTTTCTGAGTCTGTACATAAACTTTTCAAGACTGGTCTCTAGAAGGGAGACTTGTACTTGTCTGGAAAGTTGTGCTCCTTATGCAGTAGAACTTTAAAATGTGCTTATTGATCTGGAGTCCTTGCATTAGCTGGGAAAATGTCGGTTACCCAGGGTCACATGTTCATCTGCTTTGTGGAAGCCAGGCTCTGATGAGAATCTCTCAGGATCTTCCTGTTGATCAGAACTAAACTTTTGTTTTCTCTGTCTTTTCCTGTTAGTGGGAAAAGATGTGGTTAATTCTTAGAGAAATTTTGGTAAGTTTATATTCCCAGGTTCAACTTTTAGAATTGGCAGTATAACTTTTAGCTTCTTCTGTCCAGGATTGGTTTTACATAGCATTTACTGTTCATGGGTACCTAACAAATAATTGATCTATTATTATGTGCATTCGGTATTTTATGGAGTACAATAGTAAATTTGATGTGATATAAAAGGTAGTATTAGGTAGTATTAGGACTGAGTGTGGTGGCTCGTGCCTATAATCCTAGCACTCTGGGAGGCTGAGGCGGGTGGGTTGCCTGAGCTCAGGAGTTTGACACCAGCCTGAGCTACCGAGGATGACAACGTGAGTTGGTCTCAAAAGGTGGTATTAGGTAATCCTAGTCTATAGTTCCATTGACAGAGGAGATTAGAAGATACATAAGAAATGCTAAGTATCAGGGAGGACCCTAACTGATACTTGAAGATAAATGGTGGTTTTTTTTTTTTTTTATTGTTTTCATTGATAAATGGTGTTTTAATCAGTCCTGTTGTTTTTCATGTGTACTTTTTAGAGTCTAGGACCCTGAAAGAAGTGACCATTGATTAATTTCAAGGAAGAGAAATGATTCACTGGGTGGTTTAACAAAATGTTTTTTATAACAATTAAAACAACAATTGTGGGTAAAGAGAGAAGAATAAAGGTAGTAAAGATAAGAGTAGTGCTTCTCAGATTGTAATAGGAGAGGACTAGGGAGTGAGAGTCTAAAGTACCTTGGGACTTTCGTCTATAGACTCAAGAACATGAAGGAGCCTAAGTTAATTTCTGGGCTCACCAGCAGTATTTTTCAGAAAGTGTTTCCTTGCCTTTATTAATAGAAAGGGCACCAGGTCTTGGAGTTACAGTGTTTGAGGCAGAGGGCCTGCAGCATAGCATCCTCCTTTGTGGCTGTGTGAAATCTAGGAAGTGGTCACCACACTTGGGCCCTCGTGTCTGATCCAGGAGATGCCTGTTGTTTCCTGGTTGCTGGTACCCACTTGATTTTGTGAGCATCCACCATCGAGCTGCTTTTCTCCTTTCCTATATTGACTTTGAGTTAATTCTTCCTACTCCTAATAATAGAAGCCTTACTGAGCAGAGGTCACAAATGGAGAGATTTCTATGTAACTGTTCCTTTTCCAAAGTTGCCTTCGTCAACTTTTTGCTGAGAAACAAGATTATGAGAACTTGTGGAAGACTGAAAGAAGTGAAGTGTACTCTGCCTCAGAAGTGAATGCATGGGAGGAAGTGCCAGAGGACTGGCATATTACTTGTACGTGAACCCTACCATGAAAGTGACACATTGATAGCACAGCACTCGGTGTGGTCAATTGGGAGCAGTCATGTATTCTTTCTTTCTTTCTTTTTTTTTTTTTTTTTGTAGAAACAGAGTCTCACTTTATAGCCCTCTGTAGAGGCTGTGGCATCTCAGCTCACAGCAACCTCCAACTCCCGGGCTTAGGTGATTCTCTTGCCTCAGCCTCCTAAGTAGCTGGGACTACAGGCGCCTGCCACAATACCCAGCTATTTTTTTGTTGCAATTTGGCCAGGGCCGGGTTTGAACCCGCCACCCTTGATATATGGGGCCAGCCCCCTAGTCACTGAGCCACAGGTGCCACCTAGTCATTTATTCTGTGTGCCTTCCTGGAAGCCCAGATGTCCTTGTTTTTTCATTGTTAAGTTTGGGCAAATTATAATAGAAAGGCAGTAAGGAGGTAGATTGGTGGTATGACTTGCATGTTTGTCTTTTCCATAGCAAAGCAAACAGTGAGTGGCAGCCTGCATATTTCTTTTCTCTGGACAGAAGTTTCTAAGCTTTTTTTCCTTCCCCTTTGGTTATATAATTAACTTAGTTTGACTTAGAAATTGACTAGGAATGATCTGTAAGTTGGGACAATGAAAATGTAGTTTCATTAGTACCTGAAAATGTAAATTCACACCTTGAAAGCTGCTTGTAATAAAAATCTTTTTTTTTTCTCTCTCTTAGGGCTGCTGCTCAAAGCAAATTAGGTCACTACACAGATGCAATAAAGGATTGTGAAAAAGCAATAGCAATCGATTCCAAGTACAGCAAGGCCTACGGGAGGATGGGGTAAGTTTTGGGAGAGTGTTCATAGTAATACCAAGGAGTATTGAAAATATTGTTCTTAATGGCTTGGTTTTGAATTTCCTGCCTAATATTGCATCCTCTGAACTAATGAGAAGGTAAATAAAACATAGGAGAGGAAATGACTGCAATATGTGTGACTTGGCAGTGAGGTGATTAGTTGTTTGTTGGAGAAAATGTTACAGCCATTTAAGTAGACTGATTGCATGTCCATGACCACAAAACTCAGATGAGCACTCAGTGTTGGCAGACAGTACTACTCACTTCCCTTTACGTTTACCTTTGACTCTTTGATGGGACTATTTCACATCTCTTCTCCCTTTAAAATTTCACTTTCCTCTCCATGGTGACTATCAGCTAACGACATTGCTTTACACTTAATCGAGCAAATACATGCATTTTGAAGAAAAGGAACTCATCTTCCTTAATCTACAAGTCTACCTGCATTTGTATCTATACAGAATGTGTTTTTTCCTGTTGAAAAGGAAAGGTTCTTATTTAAGGTTATCACTTTAACTCCGGCTTTAAAATCTCACTCCTTTTTAGCCTTCTACAGGACTTTAAAATTGTTGTTATCCCTTTTATCTTCCATAACATTAGTTTTTCCATCTCTAATAGATGATAATGACTAGTATATGAAAAGTTCATAAAAATAATCATCCACTGGAATCACCTGTTTACCCACTGTTTCACTCCAGCTCCCATTCATCTCACAGTCCTTCCTCTGCGAAGCCCCTTATAGTTGTCTGCTCTTGCTGTCTCATCTCCATGCTCTCATTCTATCTTCAGCTCACTGCACTCAGGTTTTTGTGTATGTCACTGTGGTGGCTAATTTTGCCAACTTGATTGCGCTAAGGGGTGTCCATATAGCTAGTAAGACATTTCTGGGTGTGTCTGTGTGGATGTTTTCAGAAGAGATTAGCATTTGAATCTATAGACTGAGTAAAGAGGATCATGGTCACCAGTGTGGACACCATCTAATCTTTCAGGGTACGAATATAACAAATAGATGGTGGGCCAGGTGCAGTGGATCAGGCCTATAATCTTAGCACTCTGGGAGGCCAAGGTGGGAGAATCGCTTGAGGTCAGGAGTTCAAGACCAGGTGGGCAAGAGTGAGACCCCGTCTCTACTAAAAATAGAAAAAATTAGCTGGCCAGTGTGGCAGGTGCCTGTAGTCCCAGCTACTCAGAAGGGTGAGGCAGGAAGATCACTTGAATCCAGGAGTTTGAGGTTGCTGTGAGCTAGGCTGAGGCCATGGCACTCTGGCCTGGGCAACAGAGGGAGACTCTGTCTCAGAAAAAGAGGAGGGGAGAATTCATTGTCTCTGCCTAAGTTGGAACATCCATCTTCTCCAGCCCTTGGACCTCAGCGTGCATGGGCATGGACACAAAGTGAAAAATTTGTGTTTCCTGATGTGCACAATCTCAGTAGTCGTTGAATTAGGCAGTGCTCTTTTTGTTTTCTTATGCGGAAACTGTTTATTTAGTGCTACATTTTTTGATTTTGTGCCTTTTGTTTGTGATTGCACTGTTTACAGTAATCCCTAAATATAGACTAAAATGTTGTTGAGTGTTCCTGAGTGAATGAAGCTGTAATGAACCTTAAAGAGAAAATACATGTGTGAGATAAGCTTCATTCAAGTATGACTTAGTGCTGTTGGCATGAGCTAAAAGCTAATAAATAAAAAAATGTATATTAAGTAAGGCTTTTTAAAACATAAATATACATAAAACAAGATTATGTATTGGTGGTTGATGAAACTGGGACCAAAGGCTGACAGAAAGCTAACCCTATATTTCCCTTATGAACAACTGTTCAGCATTTGCTAATTCAGTCTGTGTGGTGACTTTATAGAACATAACTGCCATGATAGAGAATCAGCAGTGTTACTGGATTTCTTAAGTTTATGTTTGAACTTCATTCTGATTTATTTAACTACTTTTCATCTCTGTTTGGATGTTTCATAGGCATTTCAAACTTACCATGTTTCATATAGAACTCTTGCTTGCTTCTTAAATCTTTCCCATCTCAGTAAATTTTATTGTCATTTTTCTACCCAGAGCTCAGGTTAAAAGCCTACGATTCATCTTTGATTCTTCTTATGCCTAGCACAAGTGCTTATAACCTATCAGTCCTATTAATTCTAGTTTCTGTGTATATTGTGAATCCAGTTGTTGATCACTATCCTGCTTAATAATTCCAGTCCAAACTACTTTTCTTCCTTAGACTACTGTACTAGCTTCCTAAGTGGTTTTCCTGTCTTCACTCAACCCCTCATTCACGTTGATCCTTTACATAGAAGCCAGAGTGAGCTTTCTAAAGCATATGTAGGATCATGTTACTTTTTTCTTCTTTCTTTTAAGAGACAAGGTCTCACTCTTGTCACCCAGGCTGGAGTGCAGTGGCCTCATCATGTTCACTGTAGCCTCAAAGTCCAGGCTCAAGTGATCCTCTCGCCTCAGCTTTCTGAGTAGCTGGGACTATAGGCACACACCACTGTGATTAAGTTGTAAAATTTTTTGTAGAGATGGGATCTTGCTGATCTTGCCTATGTTTCTCAGGCTGGTCTCAAACTCCTGGTCTCAAGCAATCCTCCTGCCTTGGCCTTCCAAAGTTCTGGGAGTACAGGCATGAACCTGTATGTGGACAGATCATGTTACCTTGTTACTTTATTGTAGCCCAGAATAAAGTCCAAACTCCAGACAGTGATCTTATATGATCTAGTACCTGGCTGCTGTCCACACTTTGTTTTCTGTGTTCTCTCCTCATCAGGCTCGATGTGTACTGTAAACATATTAAGTTTGCATCTTTCTCAGAGCCTTTGTATGCATTGCTTCTACTATTAGAATGCCTCTCTCCTGATTTTCACCTGACTGCTTTCTTCACATCTCTCAAGTCTTATCAATGTGCCCAGTTTTGGCCTGGGCGTGGTGGCTCACCCAGTGCTCTGGGAGGCCGAGGTGGGTGGATTACTTGAGCTCATGAGTTTGAGACCAGCCAGAGCAAGAGTGAGACCCTGCTTTTACTAAAAATAGACAAACTAGCCAGGCATTGTGGTGGGCACCTGTAGTCCCAGCTACTCAGTAGGCTGAGGCAAGAGGATTTGCTTGAGCCCAAGAGTTTTAGGTTGCAGTAAGCTATGATGATCCCACATCACTTGACCCAGGGCAACAGAGCAAGACTCTTGTCTCCAAAAAAAAAAGAAATATACCAAGTTTGGAAAATCTCTCTTATTGATTTCCTTTAATAATGCCGTTTATATTTACAGGTCCTTTGTGTGTCTTAAAGTCAGGAATTTTAGCTTTTTCATTGTGGAATCCTCAGTATGTAATATAGTGTCTCAGGTTGGGCCCAGTGGCTTAAGTCTGTAATTTCAGCACTTTGGGAGGCTAAAGCAGGAGGATTGCTTGAGGCCAGGAGTCTGGGCAGCAGTGAGACCCCGTTTCTATAAAAAATTAAAAAAAATTTCTAAGGTGTGGTGGTGCACAACTGTAGTCCTTTCTACTTTGGAGGCTAAGGTCGGAGGATCGCTTGAGCATGTCATTGCACTCTGGCCTGGTGACAGATCAAGACCCCATCTCGACAACAACAAGAATAAATAAATAAAAGAATATAAAAGTATCTTATACATAGTAGGGTTTCAATACAAATTTATTGCCTATTGATTAATTGGGGACTCTGATAAAGTATCTTTTATGGTTATCCAGGTTGTGAGAATTTTTTCTTTTTTTGGGGGGGAGGGACAGAGTGCTGTGGTGTCACAGCTCATAGCAATCTCAAATTCTTGGGCTTCAGAAGACCAAAGGTCACAATATAACAAAGACATCTGTACCAGAATGTTTATTGCAGGCCAATTCATAATTGCTAAGTCATGGAAGACGCCCAAGTGCCCATCGACCCACGAATGGACTAGCAAATTGTGGTACATGTATACCATGGAATACTAG
>CAUYPK010111574.1:0-20459 GCA_963574355.1 Loris lydekkerianus | reverse complement strand
GGCGTACAGAATTTCACACACTGTGTCACAAACACCCCTGCCCAGCGGGCCCCCCCCCCCCCTAAAAAAAAAAAAAAAAAAAAAAAAAAAAAAAGTGATTATATTGGGTCCAACCCAATCTTTCTATATTTCTGTAATATAGAAAGATTACAGAATAATAAATATTGATGAATGAAATAAAAATTATTCTAATAGCCAACCTGATATTAGCTCGCAGCCCTATTAAAGGGATCAGTATTAAACCACAATTCATTGAAGATTAACCAAGTTGTAGCAAGGAGTAAAAGAAGAAGAAATTGGAAGGGTGGGTAGTTTGTAATTAGGCAAAAGATTACAGAATAATCTTTCTATATTAAGGTCAGATGATTAGCAAACTTACTTCCCCATCCACGTGACACAATATATGCGTAGACTGTAGAGGTTAGAATGTAGGCAAGGGACACAGAGGGTCAGTGAATGATACAGATTATTAGTATCTGCAGTGATTTATACAGATTATTAGTTTGTATATTACTTTTTTTTTTTTTCCTTTTGAAGTAAAGTGTATGTGTGGGATATTTTACCAAATGTTAGATCTACAGTTACTTTTTTTTGCACTATTTTTTTATGAAATAAAAAAATTTTAAATGTAATTCACCCTTTTAAGAGATAAGGAAACTGGTGTCCTGAAAATATTTACAAGGAGATAATGAGGATTTTTATTTAAATCTCTTTAGCCAAAATATAAAACTATCACATACTAGAATCATTACATCCAATCCCATCAGCCATCAGCCCAGAGAGAAAAAAATTATTTCCCAAATTTTTTGAACTCTGAAGTTTGAGGAGAATAAGAAAAACAATGTAAAACATTCTGAACATCTTCAGCAATCTCAAAAAAATGAAATCCTTTGAAGACATTTTTATGAAAAAGTCTTTGTTTAGTGGACAGCTGAATTGTGAGTGACTCTTATCGCCTTGCTTGCCTCTGACTGGAGAGTTCTGTGATTGAACTGGCATCCCAATTATTAATTTATAACTCATTCATCAATATTCATTTTTTTAGAATTACTATTTTTATTTTTAGATTCAGGGTCTCATTCTATCTCCGAGGCTGGTATGCAATCATGCAATCATAGCCTACTATAGCTTCAAACTCCTAGGCCCAAATAACTGGGAAAACGTGTGTGTGCCACCACACCTATCTAATCTTTAAATATTTTTGTAGAGACTGGGTCTCACTATGTTGCCCCAGTCGGTCTTGAATACCTGGCTTCAAGCAATCCTCTTCCATGGCCTCACAAATAGCTGAGATAATGGGCATGAGCCATCCTGCCAGGCCAACAATATTTATCAGGCATAACTGTGTGTTAAACGCAGCACCAGTGTGTGGGGACAAAATGGTGAGCCAAAAACTTTTTAGTTCTCTGTCTTCATTGAGCTTATGATTGAATTGGGGAAATAAAAATTATTCTAATAGCCAACCTGATATTAGCTCACAGCCCTATTAAAGGGATCAGTATTAAACCACAATGCATTGAAGATTAACCAAGTTGTAGCAAGGAGTAAAAGAAGAAGAAATTGGAAGGGTGGGTAGTTTGTAATTAGGCAAAGATGTAAAGGTAGAGCTTTTCAATGGAGACATCAGAGTGGTGGGTGAGGGAACGTGATAGTCTCAATCTAGGAAATCAGTGTAATGGAGGACAAAGAAGTGGGGTCTGGGGGAAGAAGCATAATGCAAGATGAGCTAGGAAAAGTAGGCATGAGCTATGCCACGCAGGGTACACCACTGTTTCTTCCTTAGAAAACAAAACTCACTACCAGGCAGGCAAGTTTGTACACAGCATAAAGGCATTTAAGTGCAGGAAAAAAAGGTCAAGGGTGTCTCATTGCAAGGTGATTTTACTTGCAAGACAGAGTGTTTGAGGAAAATCTATGTTGCCCTCTGTGCTAGGTGAGACCCAGCCTTTCACTGGTAACCATCTGGTATAGCAGATTCAGAGCAAGGCTCTCATCATTTTAGATCATTTTATTAAGTTAGATCTTGAAAACATGTGCTCCATCCCATGACGCCGAGCTCTGTGTTTGACAAGGTTGCTCTCCAGGGAGGGCGGACCTCCGGGGGCATCAGAAGAGGCCGTATTAATCACTTAGGTAATTTACAGCTGTTGTAACATACTGGAACCCCAGAGCCTTACAGGGGTAGCTTTCACCACATTTAAAGACGGAAATGATGGTAATTAAAAATGGCATTTCTAATTAGTAAGAGGTTAATTAGTGAGAGGCTGGAAGAACTGAAGAGCTGAGGTCTCCCATTTCCCAATCCACGGCTCCCTTGCAACTGGCTAGAATGCTTTCAACTTTCCCCCTGTATGTGGGGTAGCTGAGGACCAACTTCTTCAACATGTTGGCCTGCTATACAACGTTTGATAGGGAGAGCAGCTGATGTAGTCTTAGAACCTGAGTGTTTCATATAAAAAGATATGACAATATGAATGAGCTTCACGGGCAACTCTGGCTAAATACATTTACAAGTCCCAGGAAAGGAAGAAAAATTGAATTTTGAGGATCCAAAATTGCCAATGCACTTTATTCTGTGTTCAGCCTCTCAGGGCCTAGTTATGCTCGTTTTATAGACACTCAAAACTATTGGGTTAATATTGAGCAGGAACCTAAACATCCCAGATGAGAGAAGGAGATAACTGATGACTAGAAAATATTCTGAAAGCCGGGGAAAATGAGAGGGGTCAAAAAAAAGCATTAAGAATAAACAGACAAGCTAAAACTAAAATTGAAAAAAAAAAGTAAACAAAAGAAAGGAAAATTAAAGTAGAATAGGACCCCATTCCTATGCCAATAGGCAGCAAAAAACTTGGCATGCCTCTTTTGGCACCAGCATATTCTAATAATCTACTTCTACCTTTTCAGAATAGCTCAGAACTCTTATGATGTTTATTTTCTTTTATTTAATTAACATGAAACATTTTTCTATGACATTTCACACACTGTATCTTCCCAATTTTTGCAAGTTTATCACAGCAAAAGATCATGTGTGTGGATATGCTTTATGTAGGCATGATGTAACATATCACTGTGTTTTCTTAAATCACGAAACTTTGCCATAATAAAAGACTAAATCCCAGGACCCCCAGGAGTTGGGGGGGTGGTGGTGAGCAGACCTCTGGGGGCATCAGAAGAGGCCCTATCAATAACTTATGTAATTGACAGCTGTTGTAACACCCCAGTAACATAAGGTACTTTGTACTACTTAAGACATCTTTATATTTTCCAAAACATACATTTATCCATTTAAGAAATCATAAAGTTACTGGTCAATGAATATGTATGTTGCTTGGAAGAGATTGTGTTTTAAGCATCGCACTGTGGAAGTAATTCAAGGGCCAGTAGGGATATTTAGTGGGGAGAGAAAGGTCCCCATCTATTTGTGAACTAAAATCATCCTATCTGTATCTGTTTCTGTAATGACCCTCTATGTAGGACCTAATTGGGGAAAAGAATTCAGATAATTGTTTTAAAAAATACCAGAGCCACTGTATAAAAGAAGGAAAATCTGTCATAGATTTTAAAACATACTCTGAACTGCTTTGTATTCATTATCTTAGGTAAAAAATCACGAGAACCTTTGCCAATACAGATGAAGAAACTAATGCACAGAGATTAAATATGTTGTGGAAGGTCAGACTGTTCTACCAGGGAAAGGTCAGAACCAGAGTGCATTTATGTACTTTTCAACCCCAAATACTTTTTAAAGATTACATTTATTAATGCCTTCATGTGTGTTTAGTAAAATGAACCAGGAAGAAAGGAGTCAGGTGAATTCAAATTTTATACTGTGGCTCAATGATGCCATCAAAACCCGGGTCCTTCTATCACAGTAACATGTCAAGCTCAGGTGCGATTAGGTTTCTCGTCTAGAAATCCGAACAATGCTGCATCACCTTCAAAGAAAAAAAATGTGTGCAATACTGGAAAAAAGGAGAAGTCGTAAAAGTGGTCTTTTCTTGGGTATGTATTTTTCTTGCCAAGATGAAAAATTTCTCCCCAAATCCTTATGAAATATATTATCTTCATTATCTTGACCCAAACTGTGTCATGAGGCCACACTTGGTATACTAAAAAAGACCAAGATTGCTTGTTATACTAATACCAATCATGATGTCTACTTACTTTCTTAGAACATTTCTCAGATTAGTGCCTGATTCCTATCAGATTCTATTGGAAATAAATAAGGAAGGAAATGGCTGTTGAGTGGGCAGCCAGCAGCAACTGCCACCAGGGCATATTTTGTGTTTTTCGAGGTTACTATGGCAGCAAAGTGAATATGTCTTAGTTTCCTATACCAGTTACTGCACAAGACGCAGGCATTCACAGAACAATTAATGTGATTCTAATTTGTACGTTAATATGGTGTCCTGTTGTTCTGGAAGAGTTAGCTGGAATAACATAAAACATTCCAACAAAACGTTTTATCATATGATATAGGATAATGCCATGTGTTACAATAATGATTATTATAAAACTTATTAAACCATTTAATCATGTAGACGTATATATAGAGAGATTGAACACTGATATATACTTTTCACCTTGCCCTCAGTCGTTGAATAAAGATCTCATTTCTTACATAACCAGCTCTCATATAATTGAACTAAAGCTTGAAATAAAACTGATATATTCACTGCACCTTAATAGACTCTTAAATTTTCTTGGGTACAATAGAAGAGCTACTTATATCTACTGTCTTAAATTAGTGAATTTTCGGTCTTCTGGAATGAGGCAGTCTAGGGTAGAACTTTGGCTGTGTAGTCAGAATATCTAGCTCCTAGTCTTTGAATTGCTACCAAGACTCAGGCAAAATGGCACACCTCTGTGAACCTTAGTTTTATAGCTGTAAAGTGGAAGTAAAAATAATGATACATAGCCCAACTTTATGATGATTAAATGAGATAAACCTACCACATATAACTGCCTACATATAATGCATACAGCAAAATGTCTTCAAAAAATAGAATCACACCACATCTTAGTTGTGTTTCCTAAAATATAAAATAATCATGATCGCAACCTGATGATCAGTAGATATTAGGGGACTGGAAACAGCCCAGTAGAGCATTTATAAGCCAAAACACTTAGTTTTCACCCTTACTGAATGGGCATAGTGACCCTCCCTTCTTGTTCATAAGATTATTGTGAGGATGAAATGAGCAATTTTATGCAATGGGTTTAATTAAAATGCCTAATGTAGAAAAATCACTCAATAAATGTCAGTTCTTAGTATTTATATTAATAATAAATAGGGATTAGAAAAAAATATTTCATTAGATAAAATTAACAAAGTGTGGTCTTCTTATCCAGGCCAAATGACAAGGTCTTCCAGAACAACTCAGAGAAATAGTATTTGGGAGGCAACTTTTGGGAGGATATTTGGAAGACATCTCTAATATCTGTTAAAAAAAATAAAACAAGAAAACTAGCTAAAGGTGAACATTTAATATACTAAGTATTAATGGAACAAAACAACTAGTCTTGAAAGAAACTATACAAGAGTTTCTCTTCGCATTCTCATTAGCATTTGTTATTGCCTTTTTTTTTTTTATAAACTCAATTTTAACTACAGTGTGATGATATTTCACCTTAGTTTTAATTTGCATTTCTCTGATGACTGGTGATGTTGAACATTTTTTTCATATACCTGTGGACCATTTGTATGTCTTGTTTTGAGAAATGTCTATTTAGATCGTTTGCTAATTTTTTTTATTAAAAAAAATCCATTTTAAGCAGGGCATGGTGGCTCATACTTGTAATCCCAGCACTTTGGGAGGCTGAGATAGGTGGATTGCCTGAGCTCATGATTTCAAGACCAGCCAGAGCTAGACCTTGTCTCCAAAATAGCCGGATGTTGTGGTGGGCACCTGTAGTTCCAGTTACTCGGGAGGCTGAGGCAAGAGAATAGCTTAATCCCAAGAGTTTGAGGTTGCTGAGAGCCATGACACCATGAAAGAAAATCCATTTCAAAAGATGTTAGATTTGTCAACACTGAGTAGGTCAACCTACTAGGTAAATAAAATATATCTGTGGTGACCTTTGTCCTGTTAGATTACAACTTCTGAATTAATGTTTTAGTTTTTGTGTTGACTTTCAGCACTGAGGTACACAGGCCTTTCTGTGCAAACTCTTAGTTGAACCAGTGACTTTCTGAGTGTGGGAGACTCTGATACCGATAAATTGAATAGAAGGGCACAGGGGTTACGCTGCCATGTCTGCTATATTCTCTTAGATATTCTGAATTATCCTCCAATTTGAAAACTAGTTCTAAAATTTAATAGGCAGTAGAACTATTTGCTTGATTTATCTTTTGAAAATTGCAGTGGCATTTTTACTCTTTTAGAGAATCATTTTACTTTGCCCTTGGGTACTGACACAATGTGTCCTTTAGATATATAAATTTGATGAAATGGTTGAATAGAACGTTTCTTTTTCCATAAAATAATGACTTCCATATTAACCACTTAAGCCTCTAGGCAAGTAACAGATCATCATTTCTTTATAAATAATATGGGGCTTCCTTATGGCAGATAAATGTCACACCTGATCTTCCATTGTCAACAAAGGTCCTTGGAGTGGGAAGTCAGATTTATCGTGGTAGTGATATTCATTCCATTTTTCTCTCTTTGGACCACGTTAAAATCTGGGCCACACAGTTTGCAAGGGAGAGAGATAAGTAAGAATATTTGCAACAGTCATAAACTTTTTCTGAAGTTATTGTAACACAAACAAGAAAACTGAAAGAATGCTGGCACAGATGTCGGCCAATTTTGAGTTTGAGCACTGTGCTGAGCATGGAAAAGCTATGTGACTACTGGCTAGTAATTTACCTTCTCTGAGTTTCCAGTTTTTCATTTATAGAAGAATAATCGCACACCCCCAAACGCACAGGAGATGGTGTTACAGGCTTTAGTCACTGGCACATATTAGATTTCAAATGAATGTGTGAGTTCCTCTTCTTTTCTATTTAAGGTTCATTATAACAAAATAGAGACATCCGATTTAAAAACATACATAAATGAAAGGAGAAATCAGCTGAAATTTTAAAGAGTTCTTTGAAAGATTGGATTCCCTTATGCTACTTCTTGAGTTTCCCGAGTGGCATAATCCCTTCATTCTCAGGAAGTTCAAGAAATGTTTACTGATCTGGTATTTGGAAGGGAACACAGCCTTGCAGGATGGATATACACTTTGCATTTGCAAACAACAATGTAAATATGAGCACATAACTTTTATTTTTATTTTTTAAATTTTTTTTAGAGACAGAATCTCACTTTGTCGCCCTCAGTAGAGTGCTGTGACCTCATAGCTCACAGCAACCTCCAGCTTTTGGGCTTAAGCGATTCTCTTGCCTCAGCCTCCTGAATAGCTGGGACTATAGGCACCTGCTATAATGTCTGACTGGCTATTTTATTTGTTGTTGCAGTTTGGCCGGGCTGGGTTTGAACCCTCCACCCTTGGTATATGGGACCAGCACCCTACTCACTGAGCCACAGGCACCGCCACACATAATTTTTATTTTGAACTTAAGGTGTCTTGATTTGTAATATCAAAATACATTAATCAGCATTTCGTAAATATATTATTACTTATAACAAAAATAAGGTGGCTGAAGTACAGAACAAACACTCAATGATAACAATAAATTCCGTGTAAGTTCTAGGTAGCGTGTTATAAGTTGTGGGTGTTATACTATGTACATAGACATTAATTTGGGGAATGGACTATTAGGAGTTTAAAGAAAAGAAAGTAATGAGATAATAAAATAAAGAGTTGCATTACAAAAAATATGAAGCTTTGATGTTATTGGGACTAAAGAGTTGCATTACAAAAAATCTGAAGCTTTGACATTATTGGGACTGAACAGTGTAGTCACACTCTACTTCCATCGCCCACATGATCACTGACTTTTCTGACTTTCCCGTTTGCTCATCTGTCAAAGATAACAACGGGAGCATGCTAGTTGGTAGATACAAATTTGGAATAGGGTCCTATAAAGAATTCGTTAAATGTACATTAATAATAAAATTACTGCTAATACTATGTGTTAATTATTTCATATATTAAGGGGATAAAGTTACAGCTCTTATTTTTCTTGTGAGTTGTATTCAATGTCTTAGTAGCAGGAAATTCAATTTCTTTTTCTGGAGGCTCTTCTTCTTTCAGTGGTCCCCCAAACCCATAAGACTTGCTCTGTTTGAAGTTGGAATCCATTCTCCTTCAACAGCAGGGTATAGAGAAAATTCAACTCTGTTCAGTTAATTACTGTCAACATTGTTTGCTAGTACACAGGGTCAAATTGAGTGATGGCCCTGCACACTCTGATAGATGATGCTTGTCTATTTACTGGGCCAGAACTATCCCTCTGCAGAACATGATGAATTCTCATGAGAAGATGATAATATGCCTTCAGTACTAGGTTGGGCCAAATTTGTCCCAGGGCATGTGGCATGCCAAGGTTATAGCTCTTAGCAACCTTTTTTTTTTTTTTTAATATGAATAACAACCTCCAGGAACCATGGGGTCAAGACAGGAACTACTTTTTTATCTTTTCCTTTCCAAAGACTTTCTTCTTCCAAGGAATAACAGAGATTCCCCCAAAACACAATGGAATTTGCTACACTCTTCTCTCAAACTTTGCCTAAATATGGAAAAACAAAATAAAGAACTAAAAAGAAATATGAAAAAAAATATCTTATTCCAGGTGACACAGGGAGATATTCTCTTAACTGCACTTTGTAGGAACTCTTAGGTTTGAACTTAGTTGTAATAAATTAATTACTGGGTGATTAAGATGAAGAAAAACAAAAGATCTGAATTTCATTGTCTGAAGACCAACTAATACCTTACCATCAGTGGAGAATCAATGAAGAGTTTCAAGACAGGAATGTACAAGATAGGGTCTGTGTATTAGAAATCTCATCTTAGAAGAGTAAAAGGTGAAACTTACTAAATGCTGACTATAAATGTCTGAAGACAATAACTAAGAAAATGCCGTGAAGGCTATGTTAACCAGTTTGATGAAAATATTTCAAATTGTATATAAAACCAGCACATTGTACCCCATGATTGCATTAATGTACACAGCTATGATTTAATAAAAAAAAAAAAAAGCTCATTCTGAAAACTAAGTAGTAACAATAGTTCTATTTAGAGGCTCTTTCAGACCACATAGGAGAAAAGCATTGAATAGAGAGATCTCTAATTTTTGAATAGGAAATATAGAAATTTAAAATAATTAGGGGAAAAAAAGTAAACTGTATCTAACCTTAGAATAATATAATCAGAATCACAAGTGGGAGGCATAACATTATAAAACCTATCTGGAAGTACAATTAATCAAATATACAATCCCAAAGGAGCTTATCATCCAGAATGTGAAATTTAAAATATGGCTATTACATGTAAATTAGTGTGACATTGGCAGTGGGAGAAACAGAGTCTTGGATGATAATAGAGTATGCAACCAAGATACAGACACTTCAGCATTTTAAACCTGTGTAGAGGGACCAATTTAATAAATAGTTTTCTGGAACTGGCAAACTATTTGAAAAAGTGTAAAGGTAAATTTTAATTTCCCACAATATACTCAGAACTGTCAATATGAATTAAATACTTTAAAACAGATGAGGCCTAACATTATTAGAAATCATGGGTAAATATTTATATAATCACTATACAAAAGGGCTTTTTGTGCAATCAGAAAAGTGTATTTGTAAAATCAAAGTATGTGGGATATATTTATATAGATATATGTATGTAAATGTATGTAATATATGCATAAAAAGCAAACATATTAACACACTTCACGTATATTTAGAGATTTATTTAAATCTTTTAAGTCCATGAAAACAAGATAACATCCTAATAGCAAAATGGACATAAAACAACTCACAAGAGATCAAATATAAATAGTTAATAATCATAAAGCAAACCAAATTTCTCTAGTATGTAATCCAGAGATTTATGAAAGGGAGGGTGGGGATTATTAAATTTCCCTTTCACAATATTAAAAAAGTTTTCTATTATACAAATAGGTGCAGAGACATAATTTTATACAATTTTAGTGGGAGTATAAATGAAATTTCTATCAAAGTCAATTTGCTGTCGCCTATAAGAAGTATTTAGAAATACTCAGTAATGTCTACACTGGGAGAACAAGAAGGGGAAAGGAGAGAGAGAAAGAGAGAGGAGAGAGAGAGAGAGAGAGAGAGAGAGAGAGAGAGAGAGAGAGAGAGAACGAACAGTTATCCAGGCAAGAAATAAAAAAAAGAAAAGAGATTGGGGTAAAATAATGAATTGTAAAGTCAAACAGAGCAGAAAGGTATGAGACCTAATTTTAGTTGTAATTGTAATAGGGTATTGTTGGATATTCCTGGGAACCATCATTCAAATCTGTGCCCAGCTAGAAAAAATGCTTTCAACTTCCATCCACCAAAAAGCAAATCTAACTCTATGATATTCATGAGAAATCTCACGTTTACTGCACATTTCATGGGAAAATTGAAGGAGGGCTTGACAAAAAGCCTCTTAATAAAAGTCTTGCAATCCAATAGTTCAGTGTGCTTCTACTTCCACTCCTAAAGTTTTCTAAAATCTTCAAATCAAGACTTAAATTTCATTGTTCTCATACTTTCTTTCCCAATCCTATGTCAATGTAGCAATGGCTCAATGTGTATAAGCTTGAACCTCCTTAGGAAAATAAATATTTCAATTTGCAATGGCTTACGAAACGCTTCATTAAAGTGAAAGCAAATCTCTCTGTTGAGAGTGTGGAGAGATTCTGCTTACTCTTAAAGAACATAACATTTTTTATGTGTTTTGTTACTTAGAAATTTATTTGTAAAAAATAACCCTGAATGCGGGTAAATGTTTCTCTTCAAGAGTTTCCAAATGTTTTTATTTTTTTTTCCTGAATAGCAGGAAATTAAAAATGTTCTAGAGACCCAAAATAAAATATGAAGCATAAACATGATAGGAGAAACATGATAAAAATACTAGGCTGCTATTCTAAGTAGCATTTTAGAAAATATTCCTAGATAGAAAGAAAAGGGAGAAAATTGCATATTTTTTTATTTTTCTTTATGTCATCTGTGATTGGAAATTTCAAGTCAATTTTCTTCTGTATTGTGGAATTGAGGATAGATGACTTATCTCCTCAACTTCTAAATTAGAAAAAAAAAATCAATAACATATGAATTCTTGACTTGAAGAACACAGGGTTCCTATATTCACATGTACGTATTGGGAAAATCTTAGTGGTGTCAATGTCAATTTTCCTTCTAGAGCCCATTGCAAATATGCCAAGAAAGATCGATAATGTATTAACATGTGGTCATTTATATATTTTTTTCAGTATGAATTATGCTGTTATTGTCTTTCTAACAATACTTAACTGGTTCTTAAGCATTTTTTTTTTTTTTTGAAGGGGAAAAATGATAACAGATAACATGCATGTAAACCACTGTGTAAGTTTCATGTGTTAGTTTTGTAGAGCTGTGAATCATACTTCAAAGAGCCATTTATGTTGCTATTAAGTCTAAATGTCACTGTTATTCTCTCTGACTTATAACAAAATCCTACTTAAAGGAGGCCAATGATGTTTTCAAAAGGATTCAAATGCATGTGAACTTATTGATTCTTACATATTCTATTCCAGTTATGGATAGAAAGACAAAGTGAGTGGCAGTATTTGGGAGAGAATCCAGGACTGTTGGTTTTCAGTTCAGAGTTCCTGGAAGCAAATTCCCCAAACAGTCTCAAATTTCCTTACACATTTCTTAATAAAACTAAAGAAGTGCATCAGAGAAGGTCACCACACCCAAACTCACAGGTTGTATTTTTATTGGTTAACTTTACACAGTTGGTAGATTCGTATTTTTCCTGAGCATAATGGTCTCTTTAGTAGTTTTTCTGGATAAATGCTTTTCATGATGTTCAACATTTGTGCGATTTATACACCAATAAAAATAATAAATAAAAGAACAACTGAGATTTTTAAAATCAGCAATTTGGCCTATAGATATTATATCTCTATGGTAATTTATTTGAAAAGTTTCTAATTCCATAAACCCAAATGTATAAAGAAAAGAGGATTTATTAAGACTATTATATCTTAGTAGTCATATATATATAAATTTTTTCGAGATAGAGTTTCACTCTGTTGTCTTTGGTAGAATGCTGTGGCGTCACAGGTCAGAGCAACCTCAAACTTTTGGGCTTAAGTGATTCTCGTGCCTCAGCCTCCCAAGTAGCTGGGACTTGGTGCCCACCATAATGCCTGGCTATTTCTTTGTTGCAGTTGTCATTGTTGTTTAGCCACGTTTGAACCTGCCAACCTCTGTGCATGTGGCTAGCACCTTAAACACTGTGCTACGGTTGTCGAGCCAGTAGTCAGATTTCTACAAAAAAAAAAAAAAAAAAAAAAATTGGTTTCCATGTCCATTTTATCTTCTAGATGAACTATAGAATTTTCTGGAAAAGATTCAGAAGCAGATTCATAATGCTGTTATTTTAAAGAACTGTATAATTTTTTGGATAAGCCTAGTAAAAATGGGCATCTTTGCAATACAGTTTCACATTTAGAATCACGCAATGTCTTTTCAATTAATAAAATTGACCTTTCATACTGCTCATAGGGTCTTGTTTTTTGTTTTTGAACCAGATAATTAATTTTAATTAAATTCATTATTGAGGGTTTTATATTTTAAGCTTTTTATAATTTATATATTGAAGTGAAATCATATTATCATATCTTCTTATTTATTTTTAATATTAAGATTATATTTTTAAACACATGATTTTATTACTTATAATGGTCTTTTCCCAGTAGAATAGCTATATTTATTTGGTAAATGATCATCACTAGCAAGCCATATAATTACGGTTTCTATCCTTCTAATATTTACATTGGTTCTCATCTGTTCTCTCATGCAACACAGTAGGTTCTACTTTTCCAAAGAAATCATATTTTTCAGTGATTCTGAGGCTGTAACCCTGAAAAAGAAGATATCATTTTTTTTCTTTTTCAGTCAATTGGGTATAGATAAGGCTTTATTATATTAGCGCAAGCTCATGATCCATTTAAAATTTCACCCTAGTGTAAGGCTTCATCCACCACTAAAGCATAGGTAAATTATTTTCAAGGAAAATGGCTAAGTGGTCCCAAATAATCTCAAGTAAATCAAAGACACATGCAGATATGTTCATTCATTTGCTGCACATATATGTGAACCAGATACTGTGTAAACAGAATAGGAGCTACATGTCATACAAAGACAGCAACAAAATGCCTTACATGTCTTCAAGTTGTTCACATGTATGATCTGTTGAATACTGAATACTGCCCTGGGAGGATGATATATGACATGTGTCTCAATATAGCTTCACAGAAGAATAATCCAAACCAATACCTACTGATTCCTGGACTCTACCCCCAAAAGATATGATTTAATTGCTCTGAATTATTGTCTTAAATGCCTTAAGAGTCATTACCTATAAAATAAGAAAAGTAGTTATTAGATTTTACATTTTGAACAGCTTAATGGGCTTACAGAAAAATGGAGTAGAAAATAGAGAGTTCCCACAGCCTTCATGACCACTCCTCTGCCATCCATAGTTACCATAATTTTATAGGACAGTGATTAAATTTGAGCCTCTTGATTTAAACCTGACACTCCAATGATTTCCATTCATATGACACGTAAACATCCCAGGAGAGAAGCTATAGTTATTCTATACCATTATCGCATCCTTACACGTGAAACATCTTGGGTGGCTAAGGGTCGGGTTAATGAGTCTCTAGAATTCTCTCATTTCCTCTTTCCTCAATGCACCAGGAAGAAAACAAGTCAGGATACTAACAAGTACTCAGAATTTAGAACATAAAAATAAGGTTGCTGATTTTGTTGCTCTTTGCATTTCTAATTTTAAACATCCTTATGCTGTTGAACATACTTGTGACACTTGTTAAGGAAAGCCACTGAATGTTAAAATAGCCAATTGATGATGTTTAGCATGGAAAAAAGGAAGATCATTTAATTTGCTATTTTGAACTATTTAGCCAAATTCTGAGTTTTATAAAGAAGTTTTTTTTTTCACTGTAGATTTAATAGCCATCATGAGAAGATAATACAAATGATAATTACTGTACGGTGATCCTAGCAACCAGGGTAAGGATAAAGAAGCAAAGAACAGAGGTAACAGAGACAAGAGCTGAAATTACCCTGTTGATTTTATGGGCAAATGATCCTTATGTTTTTACTTTAGGCCATGCCAAGAAATTAGCAGACTATTAAATTAGGGTCAGAAGTTAAGAGCCCAACCTACTTTCTGTAATTAAATCTATATTCATTTTTTAAGGTTACAAATTACCACAAACTAGGTGGCGTGAAGCAACAGTAATTTATTATCCCACCATTCTGAAATCTGAAATCAAGGTGTTGGCAGGACCATGCTCCCCTGAGAGTTTTAGGGGAAAATCTGCTCCCAGTCTTTTTCTTAGCTTCTGGTGGTTGCTGGCAATCCTTGGCTTGCAGGTGCATCTCTTTAGTTTTGGCCTTGACTATGATGTGGTGTTCTCTATCTATTGCTGTGTCTCTTCCTCTCTCCTAATAAAGAGACCAGTCATACTGGATCAAGGGCCCATCATCCAGTATGATCTCATCTTAGCTAATCATACCTGCACGATCTTATTTCAGAAAAAGCTCATATTCTGAGGTTCCAAGAAGAACATAAATTTTGGAGAGACACTGTCCAACCCAGGACAGGGTTCTTGACATAAATAGCTTATGGTTTCATATATTGTAATGGACCAAAGGTTTGTGTTCACCCACAACTCCCCTCACCCCCATAATATGTATTTGGGTTGGAGCCTTTAGGAGATAATTAGGGTTAGATGAATTTAGGAAGGTGGGTCCTCATGATAGTAATGGTGTCCTTATGGGAGGAGGCAGAGAGAGCTCACTCCCTTCACACTCACACAGAGGAAGGGACATACAGACAGTGAAACACATCCATCTCCAAACCAGGACGAGAGCCTTTAGCAGAACCTGATGATACCGGCTCCCTGATCTCAGACTTCTATTCTCCAAAAATCTGAGAAAATAAATTTCTATTATCTGAGCCACCCAATCTATGGTATTTTATTATGACAGACAGATCTTTTCAAGATGGGTTTTGATTCTGAAAACTGTGATGCTATTGTAATAAACACCTAAACAGTGAAATCAACTGTAGAACTACATACTGAGTAGGGGCTGGAATAGATTTAGGGCACAAGCTGAAATATCAGGCAGAAAATGAGGAATGTGTCATTGGAAACTGCAGAAAAGACTTGTCTTGTTATGCAGTAGAAAGGAGCTTTGTTGAACTATATTCCCATGTTTTGAGGGAGGTCCAGCTTGTGAGCAAAGAAATTAGATATTTATCTGAGAAGGTTTTGAAGCAGAGGGTTGGAGTTGCCCCTTGGTTCCTCTGACCCAAGCTTGTAGTAAAATATGGGAAAAAAAGATGATTTCAAGGAGAAATTGTCAAGAAATCCAGAACCAGTATTAAAGATTTAAAAAGTTCTCAGCCTGTCTATAGTGGGGGAAAAAATGAGAAAGCATGTTCAGAAGAGAAAACCCAGGGGATGGCAGAACTCAGAAGAGAGTTGATCAGATTGTATGAGCAAGAACACTGCCCATTTGAACTAAAGGGGAAGGAGACGCAGCCACTTGTAGGTCCACGGATGGTCGACCAACCCCCAGAGCCATCAAGGCAGAACCTGGCCTAAAGCCACAGGGCTGCTGCTCCACTGAACCGGGAGGAAAGAAAATCAACCAAGGAAATTGATCTCAAAAATCGCCATATGTAGAATTTACCCCTTTACTGGGTTTTGGACTTACCTGGGACCCATTATCCTTTTATCCTTTCCTATTTCTCTCTTTTGAGTGGGAATGTCTATGTCATGCTTGCCTCATTTTGGAAGCAGATAACTTATCTTATTTCATAAGTCCACAGCTGGGCAGTAAGGTTGCCTTCGGACAAATCATACCTCAAATCTCACCTTTATCTGTTTAGATGATATTTTGGCTAAACTTGACTTCTGAAATTCAAAGTTGATGCTGGAATGAGTTTAGTGTATTGGAGATGTGGGGATATGAAGAATGTATTTTACATGCCATAAGAACGTACATTTTGATTGCTATAAGGAAATGCTATGTCCTGAATGTTTGTGTCCTCCAAAATACATATATTAAAGCTCTAATACCCAGTGGGATGAGTCCTTCATAAAATGAGGAAGCGATTTCTCTCACTTTCCCTCCCTCTCCTTCCCATTCCTTTTCTCTCTCTGTCCCTCTCACTCTCTCCTTCCCTTTCCTCTGTCTTTGTCTACCTCACCCTTCCCTTCCCTTCCCTTCCCTTCCCTTCCCTTCCCTTCCCTTCCCTTCCCTTCCCTTCCCGTCCCTTCCCTTCCTCTCTCTCTCCCTCTCCTCCCCTCTCCAGCTCCACACTCACACAGAGGGAAATCATATATGGATACGACACTAAGGCATCCACTTGCAGATGTAGGAAGACAGCCTTCACTAGAACCTGACCATCAGGGTACTTTGATTTCAGATTTCCAGCCTCTAAAACTCAGAAAAATTAATTTCTCTTATTTAAGCCACTGAGGCTATGGTATTTTGTTATAACACGCCAACCTGACTAAGACCCATCTTACGTGTATTTTGTATATGAGAAAATAACACTACTCACCCTAAGGGTTGTTTGGGATCATATGAAATAATCATATGTTTATTAAACTGCTAGCTGTAGGATGAACAAAAGAGTCCTGAGTTTAAAGTTGTTGGATTTTAGTATCCTTAACTTTCCTAACCATTAATTTTCCTATAATAAAAAGAGGCACTGAGCCATCCCCAAAAGGAGAGAGTAGTGATCATTAAAGAGATGGTGCATTACAAAGCACCTGCCACATTGTAGGTGCTTTATTGGGCTAATGTCTTCTCCCTCCTAAATATTGATAAATGTGAATGTGAATTTTTGCTTCACTCCAGTTTATTTTTTCCATTTTATAACCATGTATACTTTAACATGGAACAACCTATACTCTTAGTTTCTGAGTTTCCAAATATGTTGTTCTAGCACTCAACAACATCACATTGCCTATGGATTCAGATGAAAGTATTTACTCTGACATTTAAGATACGTAATAATATAACCTCTAGGTAACTTGTAAAACTTTATTTATTACAACTTTTTCTACGCCATACTTAGAATGCATATTCTTTATCATATCCTATAACTCCCCTACATCCATACTTTTCTTATGTCTTCCCCTTCACCTGAAATGCTTCCCCTTGGTGAAATCTTTAACACGAAATTTAGTATTCAAAACTGAGCGAGGCAACTGCTGTTCCTTACGAGATTAGTGGAAAACTAAAATAACTCAATAAAGCATTCCATTATAATGTCAAGAGGCCAAGAGAGTGGAAGTGCAGCCTCTGGGAGTCAAAATGGGGCTTCTGATCAAGGCTTCCGGCAGACCATATTTGATCTCTGATCTCCGTAAGGAGGTGGTGGTTAGAGACAGCGGGAAGAATGACAGTGATCTGTACGAAGAGTACAGCTGTACAGCACACTTAAAGTCTGGTAGGTGGAAAGACAGTTTGACTTTTGCACAAAATTGAAGGTTTTTTTTCTTTTTTTCTTTTTTTTCTGACTGGAGAAGAACAAATGAACTAGTCACACGTGATGAACCTGGGAAGCAAATCAGCTAGACCATGAAAGGCAGAGTGAGGTAAATTAAGGACTCTGGATTCTTGACAACGAAGAGCTAATTTTTCCTCTAATTAGCATGTAATAAAGCCAGGGTCCTTCTTCTCGAAGCTGTGATTGGACTCCTTTGCCCAAGCTTCTGCTTTCATGTTACTTAATAAATACTTGCTGAATGGTGTTTTACTGTGAATGAACGGCAGAGTTATTCCAAAAAAGGAACAATTAACTCTAATTCCTTTTTTTCAATCACTTGGTGATCATTCTCCAAAGGCTCAGGTTAGGAAACAAAAACAACCAAAATTCTGAACAACCTCTTCACAATAGTCATGAATGATCTTTTTTTAAATTTAGACTAGTTTATCTGAATTAACCAAGTATATTTATATTTATTAAGGAAAGGCAGCTACGAACTTTAAATAATCACTGCCAACCTATAGTTTGAGACTGCTGTACTCGCCATTCAATGAAAATTCCAATTTAGTAAATGGAAACACATTCTCTAATTTGCAAGAGAAATCAATAAATGTCAATGATATGGATAACCAGTGAGTGAACTCTGAGAAAACAGAGTTTGTGTAAATTGGCTAATATCGAAACAGGCCCCTATAATACATTTAATGAGATGATGAAATGAAACAAACAAAAAATAAATAAAAATAAAATATAATTTCATGATTTTCACAGAGAAGGGAAAAATGATAAACCAAATTGTAAAAAAAGGATATGATTGAAGGTTTGTGTTAGAATTCATACAAGGAAAACGCCAATATCTAAAGTTGTATATGCCATCATAAACTTCTTTATATCTGCAGTACTTAGATTTTATTTGTTCTCTGCGCCTTCATTCTTCTTAAGATATTTTCCCCAAGTTCAATTATATTGGAAAGTAAGATTATATTGCTATTGAGTTCATTTTCGTAGTATATAATACCAAACTGGGTTGCAATATCTGACAGATTTATGACTATTTGCTAAGACATATTTTATAAAATGGCAGAATAGAAGGCATTTTTTTTCAAGCTGTTCTCTGTAGCAAACCAGAAAAAATAGTTTTTAAGGAGGAATATATTACAATTTTTTTCAAAGTCTTTTTTATCTGTGGCAAAGGAAATTTTTGAATAATACGTTGTAAAATAACGTATTACAGATGAAACACACAATGCATTGCTTATCCTATAGAGAAAGACTTCTTCCTGTCTAGGCTAAATGTGTGAGTTCATGGGTATATAAAAATAGAATGCAGTCGGCAATGAGAGTTACAGGCTGATGGATGACACCCCATTGTCAAACAATTGATAGCTCCTGAGGAATTCTAGCCACCTTGTAGTGTAGCACAAATAATTCAGCAGGCCCTGAAATATGTTAAGCAGAATAACTTCCCTCTTAGGGGTGCTTGGGTCATTTAAGTAGGGCAAATGTATCTCTTTAATTTCCTTTGGAAACACTGTAATCACCTCTAGGCTGTAAGGGAGTGGATAATTTTAAAGCTGTTCCTTAGGATACCTTTAAAAAAATCATTCATCACCAATAGTTAGATAAAGCTCAGATTACCCTATGGAACTAGTCAGAATGGCCTAAGAATAGAACTGAAAATACTTAAAATTTATCCTCCTCGTAAAAAAGAAAAAGTGGTGTGGAAGCATAATGGGACATACCACATATCAAGAGATCATCTCAGCAAGACTTGAAAACGAATCATGGTTTTACCACTTACTAGCTGAAGAAGCATGGGCCCACTTCAGCTGCCTCATTGGTAAGGGAATAAAAGTGATGCATCTTTCAGATATTTCTCTCCAGGAGTGGACTTGGTAACGTGTGTGCGTTACACCAACAGGGATTCAGGAGGTGGAACCAAAAGGCATCCTGGCCAATGGGGATGGGCACCAGATAGGAAAGAGCCATCCACAATCACTCAGAGACACGTGGCTTTGTTATCTGTTGAGGTGCTAGAATTTTTTCACATGAATTGAAAGGAATATTTTTCATGATTTTGAATGATTTTAATGAAGACTTCTGCTTGGTAAATGCTGAACTTGGAGATGAATTTAATATACATATGGGTATATTGTGCAGGGGCAGGAAGAGAACAATGTGAATTAGTAGGTTCCAGACGGGAATGAAAATCTTGGGTGTCCTTAAAATCATTTTGAGTGAGAGGTGAGGTGCTGTGACATGTGGACTGATAGCAGGTATCACTGAAGGGAAGGGAGAGAGTCTGAAAGCACGTAATTTAATATTTGGAGGTGCCAGCTTCTCCTTGGTCATCAGTGGGCTTTTGCCAGCCTCCTCATAAGCAGAAGCCACTGAGAGGAGGAATATTGTAATGTAATTACCCAGGGAAGACAAGACAGCAGGGATGCTACTCAAGCCTTCGTCGGGTCACACTCACAGAAGAAAGAAAACCAAGGGTAAGGAGGGAATGGGAAACCCACAATGGAGCAGAAATCTTTAGAGAAAAACCTCCCTCCTCTTCTGAGCTTAAAAATCATCTATGACCGAAAGGCACTGAGAAATTTTTTTTTTAATTTATTTATTTTTATTGTTAAATCATAGCTGTGTACATTAGTGCAATCAAGGGGTACAATGTGCTGCTTTCATATACAATCTGAAGTATTCTCATCAAACTGTTCAGCGTAGCCTTCATGGCATTTTCT
>CAUYPK010111573.1:0-28142 GCA_963574355.1 Loris lydekkerianus | reverse complement strand
AATTCAAGCCATTAACATTTATTGAGATAATTGATAAGTGTGGTAGTATTCTATTCATCTTATTTTGTTAGAGTCCATTGCTTAGTTTTATCTTTTGCATCAGTGTGGAAGTTAGGTTCTGTCCTTTAATTTCTGAGTTCTTATATTGTGGTTGATCCATTGTGATGGTCAGTGTGTAGAACAGGTTGATGTATTTCCTGTAGAGCTGGTCTTGTTGTGGCAAATTTCCTCAATGTTTATATATCAGTAAATGATTTGATTTCTCTGTCAATTATAAAGCTTAGCTTAGTAGGATATAGAATTCTGGGCTGGAAATTGTTCCGCTTAAGTAGATTAAAGATAGATGACCATGGTCTTCTTGCTTGGAAAGTTTCATTAGAGAAGTCTGCAGTCACTCTGATGGATTTGACCCCTGTAGGTCAACTGGCACTTACTCCTGGCAGCTTGCAGAATCTTTTCTTTTGTCTTAACTTTGGACAGGAACATCACAATGTGTCTTGGAGAAGCTCGGTTAGTGTTGAGGTGACCTGGGATCCAATATCCCTCTGAAAGGAATATGTCAGAATCTTCGGTGATATCTGGGAAATTTTCATTTATAATATTCTCTGGGATGGCTTACATTCCTCTGGGGCATTCTTCTTCCCCTTCTGGGATTTCTGTAACTCGTATGTTGGAACACTTCATAAAGTCCCATAATTCTGTCAGTGAACGTTCTGCGTTCTCTCTCTTCTTTTCTGCCTCTTTAACTATCTGAGTTATCTCAAGAACTTTGTCCTCTTCCTCCGAAATTCTTTCTCCTGCGTGGTCTTAACCTGTTGCTAATACTTTCGATTGCATCTTTAAGTTCCCTAATTGACTGCTTCAGTTCCTTCAGCTCTGCTATATCCTTTCTATATTCTTCATATCATTCATCTCTTATTTGATTCTTTTTTTGGATTTCCTTTTGGTTATTTGCCATGCTGTTAACAGTTTCCTTCATTGTTTCCATCATTTCCTTCGTTGTTTTCATTATGTGTATTTTAAATTCCCTTTCTGTCATTCCTAACATTCCCTTATAGGTGGAATCCTCTGCAGTAGCTACCTTATGGTCCCTTGGAGGTGTTGCTTTGGACTGGTTTTTCATGTTGCCAGGAGTTTATGCTGATTCTTCCTCATGAGTGATTTCTTTTATCTGTTTCCTTGCTCTACTTTTTCTTTCACTTCCTCTTGCTCTTTAAGTTCCTGTGCCTGTGGACTAGGGTTTCGATGAATCCTTTTGGTACAGGACCAGAAGGATGAGAACGTTGAAGAGCAAGAAGGAAAAAAGAAAGAAAAAGAAAGAAAGAAAAGAAAAAAGAGAAAGAAGAAGGGGTGGGTAAAAGGGAATATTGACAAAAAGAAGAGAGGCACAGAAAGAGGGAGACAGAGCAATATAGGTGTACAGTAGGGTACTTTGACACAACCTTAAGAAAACCCCAACCTCTTGGATGCCGGGTTGGGTGGTTCCCTTGAGGTCAGCAGCTCTTTGCTAGCCTGATTGGACACAGTACCCTACCTCCAAGTAGAGAGGAAAAACAAAAATGCTATAAATCAAACCAAAACAAGCAAGCATAAAACTTTACGGGATAAAATTGGGTGAAAACCCAAACAATAGGGGTAGAAACACTAGCAAAAATGAAGTTCTAATTATTGAAAAAGGCAGCAATGGGAAATTGTATTTAAACTAGAGAAATGGAGACAGAAAAGAAAGAAAAAAAATAGAAAAGAAAAATCTATAGGGAAAAGATTGAAATTAAAAAACAATACAACAACAAATAACAAACAAACAAAAAACCCTCAAAATAAAGCAGTATATATATCTTATTGAATATTGTCTGGCAACAGGTGGTCTTCTGGGGTATGAGATATTAATCACAATGCTGATATGACTGGAGGCCTCTGCTGATTTCTCAACCCCTACAGGGTGGAGAGCCTAAATCTCTCTTCAGCCCTCTTTAAACTTCTAAACTTGGCTAAGCCGAAGCATTCCCAGGAAAGTGCTTGTTGCTGGAATCACTACTGAAGTGGCTATCCACTTACCCAGTGTGCCAGACTGGTCTCACTCTGCCCCTGAGGGTTAAGGCTGTAAGGCAGCTCAGTCCCTGCCTTTAGGCTGCTCAGTCACTAGATTACTAGCTCCCACCCAATCCTTGCTCTGCGACCCTGAGGGTGGAGCTTGCCAGGGCAGTTCTCTCACAATGGCTCCCTGCAGCCCACAGCCGAACACTGTTAGCTCCATCCGGCTCAGCAGCTCAATCTGGGGCCCTAGACAACGCCCAAAGGTCTCCGCACTCCTGCCCAAGCTCTCCCCAAGGCAGTTCAACTGAGTGCCAAGTCCAAAAACATCAAAACAGCTCACAGGTAAGGCCTTTCCACTTTGCAGTCTCACTGCTGCTGTACTTACAAACTGCCGTCGGGATTAGACCAATTGAACACACGCAACCACTTGCCAGTTTTCCACTGTTTTTGTCTTCCTCTTGGGATCCAGAAGTCTCTTGCTGACTCCTTGTGTCCTCAGGGATGATTATAGGCAGATCCCACTGGCCAGAGATGCCTGGAGTCTTATCTCCCCAGACTCACAGTGCCCAGTTGCAAAGAAGCCTATTCAGAAACTTTAAGGGTAATATTTTAGCTCAGCATTCAAATATGTCTGGTCCCAGCACACTTCAACCACATTGTGTGGTTTTTGTATGGAAACATTCTGTTCCAGCCATACTGCTGTACTCACTGTTTCTAAAAGTCCTCGGACCTTGCCTCTACTGCTCATTGGCTGATATGGATTCTACCACCTGGATGAAGCCTCAAGCATTTTATATCCTCCCACAGATGTTCATGCTCGTACCTTTCTCTCCTGCCTCAGAAACTTCATAGTGCATTGTTGTAGTGTGGGTCTTTGGGAAGCAGACGCCATGGTGGAGTTAGAGTTCTAGGAGTTTATTTGAGGTGTAGCCTACAAAGGTGAGAAGAAGAGAAGCAGGAGATGAAAACCTTATTGCAAGTCTGATGCCTGTGAAAGGGGAGTGAGAAAGAAGAGCAAGGAGCCCCTTGTTGGGCGTTAGCATCCAGGGCTGTTGTGCTCAGTTGCTGGCTGCCAGGGAAGAGTATGGCCTCAACTTAGATGCTGTTGCAGATCCTACAGGTGCTGCAGCTGGACCAGCGAGTTCTGTGCGAATGGAATTCTGAGCTGTGCACTTTCTTGGCTGCCACGTGTTTGCTTGGCATCTAGTTTTAATGTTAACAGTATATCATCTGGGTTTCTTAGTAATAGATCTTATTTTTTGACTGATGTTGTGTTTTAAGGCAGTTTTAGGTCCACAGCAAAATTCAGTGGAAAGTACAGTTCCCATAGACCCACTGCTCCCCATATGCATGGACTCCCCGCTCTGGACGTCTCACACCAGAAGGAAATATTTGTTGTAATTGATGATCCTGTATTAACACATCATTATTAACCATAGCCTGTATTTTACATTAAGATTCAGTGTTGACCATATATATTTTCTGGGTTTGGACAAATGGATAATGACATGTATCCACCATTGTAGTATCATACAGAGTACTTTCACTGTCGAGAAAATCCTTTATTCTCTGCCTGTTCATCCCTCCTTCACCTCAACCCCTGGTAGCTACTAATCTTTCACGATCTTTATAGTTTTACCTTTTCCAAAATATCGTATGGTTGGAATGATATCATATGTACCTTTTTCAGATTGGCTTCTTTCATTTAGTAACATGCATTTATATTTCTTTCATGTCTTTTCGTGGCTTGGTAGTCTGGATGTACCTCATTAAGTATTTTGAATTAACCATTTATATATACGGTCTTGTTTTTTTTTTGCCAACTATATGGTATAAATTCATATTCTCAGTGTTTGTTTGATCAGTATTGATTCAGTGAGTAACATAGGAAATCCTAATAGTATACACTTTTTTTATTTGGAAGGGCAGATTTCCAGCTGCCTTTTATTGTCCAGAATATATTGATTAGTGGGAGAAAGATTTGCACATTAAATTATAGCTATAAAGGCTTTATATTCAATTTTCTGTATAAGGGAAATCACCCTTTGGCTCTTGCCTGTGTATGTAAAATAAGAAAGTGGCTTAGGAACATATACAACACCAAGACTTGGTACCTGGGCTGAGAGATAAGAAACAGGAAAGCTATGCAAGATAGAATGAAGAAGTATTAAATTGTAACCTTTTAGTGAGATCATCTGGCCCACTTGTCTCCCGTATTACTGATAAGAAAAATGAGGACCTGGAAAGCAAAATGAATTTAACGTCTATCCCAGAGGTTATTTGTGTGTTGGCCAGAATTAGAAGCTTTGTCTTATCCAGAGAGATTATTGCCTCCTGGATGTCTTCTACCAACCTACCCAACTTTATCTAAACAAAACTATCTTTATCCTTATTTAAACAAATGCTACTCTTAATCCCTGTCTTAAAAGGTTGTTAAAAACATGTATTACTGTTTCATCATGCTGTCGATTTTTAAAAAGTGTTTGGGAATTGAGGGCCCAAGAATGTTAAAAATGATAACATTTGCCTGGTACCATGTGTTGAGAAACCCCATCAGGCTTGAGCTCTTCTTTGTGCATTTCATTCCTTTGCATAGAAATAGAAAATCTGATACTATTTGTTTTACACTAAAGGTGCCATTAGCCCTTGCGGGCATTAAAGGAATTGATACTTATGAGGATTATATTGTATAATCCAGGCTGTAGAAAAGTGTAAGATTCATTTGAGAAATGCTTGCATGAATGATAGTTAAGAGTCTTGTTTTATTGCACCAGAGGTGAAGTTTTAGTCTTGTGGAACACTTCCTTTTTTGTTAAAAAATTATTAATATTTTTGATTGTCAACTCATAATTGTTTATAATTATGGGATACAGTGTGATGTTTTGATATATACAAGGTGCCATGATTAAATCACGCCAATTAACATACCCTTTACTTCACTTACCTATTTTTTTTTTTTTTTTTTTTTAAAGAGACAGACTCTCACTTTATCACAGCTCACAGCAACCTCCAACTCCTGGGTTTAGGTGATTCTCTTGCTTCAGCCTCCCAAGTAGCTGGGACTACAGGTGCCTGCCACCATGCCTGGCTATTTTTTGTTGCAATTTGGCTGGGGCTGGGTTTGAACCCACCACCCTTGGTATATGTGACTCACTGTGCCACAGGCACCACCCTTCACTTACGTTTTTTATGGTGAGATATTTTAAATTTGCCCTCATAGTTATTTTGAAATAATAGTAGAACCTCTATAAGTTGACCATCTAAGGGACTGTAACAAACTCATCAACATATAGAGGTGGTCAGCATAAGGAAGTAGGCCTACTCTGCATTAAGTATACATGGTACATGTCTGATCTATGAAAATTAGCTCAACTTAAGGAGGAGGTCATTGTAGGAAGGTGGTCAACTGTAGAGGTTCTGCTATATACATTATTATCAATTGTAGTCACCCTGATGTTCATTAGATTTCAAAACCTATCTCATCTGATCTTGGAAGCTAAGCAGAGTTGGAACTAGTTAATACTTGGATGGGAGAGCTCAAAAACTATTCCTCCTATCTGTCTGAAACTTTGTAGTTTCTTTTTCTTTTTTCTTTTCTTTCCTTTTCCTTTTCTTTTGAGATAAGCTCTTGCTTTATGTTGTGTAGGCTAATCTCGAACTCCTAGGCTCAAGCTATCTTCCTGCCTCAGCCTCTGGAGTAGCCTGGATTACATCTTTGTACCTTTCGATCAGCAACTCCTCATTCCCTTCCTCCCTCCCTTTCTGCCCTGCCTTCTCATATCCATCATTCTACTCTCTACTCCATGAGTTCCAATTCATTAGATTCTACATGCCAGGACTGCCCAGTAAGTATCCAACCACACAGCATGAAAAATGGTGTTAACAGTGGCTGGATACTTTCCGGCCAGCCCTTGTATGAGGGAGAGCATGCGGTGTTTGTTGTTCTGTGCCTGGCTTATTTCACTTAGCATGCTGCCCTCCATGTTATTGAAAAGGACAGGATTTTCTCCCCCTTGAAGGCTAAGTAGTATTCTGCTGTATATATACAGCAGTAGTATTCTGCTGTATATATTTCCCATTTTTAAGATAAACCAAAGTTTATCAGTTGACAGGCACTTGGGTTATTTCCATATCTTGACTTTTGTGAATAATGCTGTGATGAAGATAGGAGTGCAGTTATCCCTGCCACTTAAGTGATTCCAGTTTTTTTTTTTTTTTTTTTTGATAATTATACCCAGATCTGGGATTCCTAGATTATGTAGTAGATCTGTTTCCACTTGGTTAAGGAAGCTGCATTCTGTTTTCTGTAATGGCTGTACTGATTTGCATTCTCAGCGGCAGTATTCACGTTTCTGCACATTGTCTCCAACACTTGTTATCTTTCATCTTTCTGATAGAAGCCGTCTGACAGGTGTGTAGTGATAGCTTATTGTGGTTTTAATTTGCATGTGCCTGATGATTAGTGTTGCTGGGCACTTTTTTCATGTGCCTATTGGCCATATGTATGTCCTCTTTTAAGGAATGTCTGAAACATTTCCTTTTGAGGAATATTATTCCTCCAAGGTATCAAATGAATAAAGCACTAAATGCACGAGACTGAATACATCCAGAGGGCAGTTAGACTGAAAAAGTGTATTGGAGTTTAAAAGCCATGAATTTGAAGTTTTGAAGAAACTTCTATCTCCCATATACTATCTGCTCATTCTAATTATCCAAATGAGTAAAGAATGGTCTAGGTACCATTGGTTCTTCCCACACATACCTGTCCCAATCATGAAAATCTTGGAAATGGATAATAAGAACCTTAAGTTTTTTTTGTTTTTTTGTTTTTTTTGAGACAGAGTGTCATTTTGTCACCCTTGGTAGAGTGCTGTGGTGTCATAGCTCATAGCAACCTCAAACTCTTGGGCTCAAGCCGTTCTCTTGCCTTAGCCTCCAGAGTAGCTGGGACTATAGGCACCTGCCACAATGCCTGGCTGGTTTTTTTTTTTTTTTTTTAGAGACAGGATCTTGCTCTTGCTCAGGCTGGTCTCGAATATGTGAGCTCAAGCAATCCACCTGCTTCAGCCTCCCAGAGAGCTAGGATTACAGCCTCCCCACAGTGCCTGGCTGAGAACCTTAAATTTTAGACTATTAGTTTAAATTTGTGTTTTGTATTAGTTTTCCCATTTTTAAGGTAAACCAAAGGTATTCAGCTGTGCTTTCTTTTTAAATTTTAGATAGGCTGTTGCCAGGTGATGGAGCCCTTCGGTTACACCTGATGCATTATTGTGAAGCATGTACCACACCCAAAATGCCAGAGTTCATTCTGTACACTTTTCATAGTGCATACCGGAAACTCCAGTGGAAGGACCTGCAACCTGACCAGATGCTCATGGAGGCCTTCTTCAAAGTAAGCCCTCCCTCTCCATGTCACAGCCCAGAGAGATCTGGCTTCTAAGGAGCAGCCTGGCCACTGTCTCTGTTATGCACAGTGGCAGTGTGTGCCATGGTGGACCGTGCACACACTCTGTGTTGCCTCAGTATTGCTCATGTAAAGCAGTACCCCATGGAAGTCATTTCATTTTGTTAATAGATGACTGGAAAATAAATAAGGGACCATTTTTAAAACCCAGAGAAAGATTTTAATCATGTTAGGCGTTCCCTAAATTTTATAATGTTTTGTGAGTACATAGTTTAATGACTTTGCCACTCTCAGTCTTGGTTGGTGGTTATGTTTATGTGTCATTAGAACTGTGTGCTATTAAATGTTCTATTAAAGCAAAATGTAAATTGGTGCTCAAGCTCTAGTTTCTTTTAGCAGTTATGTGAGTGACTAATTAGACTGTAGGAGATAAAATGCATTATAAGAACTGATGATACTTCATTATCATATAAAGACCTGAAACGACCTGACAAAGTGCCAACCAGGATATGTGAGTCTTTGCAGGAGAAAAAACAATTATAAAAAACAAGCAGTGTAGTATATCTTATATACCTGTCAGACATTTGGAGCCATTTTTGACTTTCTATATAAAAAAATAAACCTTTATAATCTTGTCTTAGTTTTTTTTTTTTTTTTTTTTTATAGAGACAGAGTCTCGCTTTATGGCCCCTTGGTAGAGTGCTGTGGCATCACACAGCTCACAGCAACCTCCAGCTCCTGGGCTTAAGCGATTCTCTTGCCTCAGCTTCCCGAGTAGCTAGGACTACAGGTGCTCGCCACAACACCTGGCTATTTTTTTGTTGCAGTTTGGCCGGGGCTGGGTTTGAACCCGCCACCCTCCGCGTATGGGGCCGGCCCCCTACTTATTGAGCCACAGGCGCCGCCCTTGTCTTAGGTTTTTAATGATAGTTTCAGTTCATTGGTTCATTGCCATCAATTAAATGGTGTTTACTCTTAATGTCACATTTATTATTAAGGCAGTTTAAGTGCTTTGATATAGATCTACAGCTATTTATGGCAGTTAATAAGATATACTCAAGGTTTTTAGTGCTATTAATGAAACGCCACTCCACTGCTCTTGTCAGTCAAGCTTTAAGAATGCTTTTATTTGGCTGGCCAGCTTCTGTGGCTCACGCTTGTAATGCTAGCATTCTAGGAGGCCAAGGGCTTGAGCTTATGAGTTTGAGACCGGCCTGAGCACCTTTAGTCCCAGCTACTTGGGATGCTGAGGCAAGAGGATCGCTTGAGCTCAGGAGTTTTAGGTTGCTGTGAGTTATGATGCCATGGCACTCTACCCAGGGTGACGAGTGAGGCTCTGTCTCAAAAAAAAAAAAGAATGCTTTTATAGGCTGGGTGTGGTGGCTCACTCCTATAGTTCTAGCACTCTGGGAAGGGAAGGTGGGTGGATTGCCTGAGCTCGGGAGTTAGAGAACAGCCTGAGCAAAAGTGAGACCCCATCTCTACTATAAAAATAGAAAAACTATCTGGGCATTATGTCAGGTGCCTGTAGTTCCAGCTACTTGGGAAACTGAGGCAAAAGGATCACTTGAGCCCAAGAGTTTGAGGTTGCTGTGAGCTGTGACGCCATGGCACTCTACCAAAGGGAGCAAAGTGAGACGCTCAACTCCCCCCCCCCAAAAAAAAAGAAAAAACTAGAATGTTTTTATAGCTAAGCTTAGTATATAAGAGACTGGTTTTGAGCATATACTTATTAGCATTGTGAACACTGAACACAGGAGAGGAAGCTGGTTTATAGAGCTATAAGATGGGGTCATACTTGTTACTTTGTTAAAATTCTAACTAGATTAAGCAGTAGCACAGTCATTTAAGGGTTGCTATAGAGTCTGTCTCTAGGGGCTCTTTTGTAATAATAGATGCCTCTGACCTACCAAGAACTTGGGGATCTTTTAATTCTTTGGGTCATCTTGTTGGAGTAATAAAGTTTGTGGGGTTTTTTTTTTTTTTTTTTGAGGGGGTCGGGTTGAGGGCAAGGATAGAAAACAGATTACACAGGAAGATGAAGAATTGTTTTCTAAAAGGGAAGAGGAGGCTGGGTATGGTGGCTCACACCTGTAATCTTAGCATTGTAGGAGGCTGAGGCAGATGAATTGCTGGAGCTCAAGAGTTTGATACCAGCCTGAGCAAGAGTGAGACCCCATTATCTACTAAAAATAGAAAAACTAACTGGGCATTGTGGCAGGTACCTATCATCCCAGCTACTTGGGAGGCTGAGGCAAGAGGATTATTCAATCCCAAAAGTGTGAGGTTGCTGTGGCACTCTACCCAGGGTGACAGAGTGAGACTTTGTCTCAAAAAAAACAAATAAACAAAAACCACCCAAAATAATAAAAATAAAAGGGAAGTAGCATAATATAGCTACTACATTAGCTATATTATGTACTACTATGATAGCTATTATATTACTATAGTAATATAACTACTTTAGTACATAATATAATAGCTAATATATTAGCATAATATAATAACAGTAATGGAAAGAACTGAATTGTCATCATATTCATTGACCATGATTTTATAAATAAAATAGAGCTATTCAATCTTCATTTTGAAAGGAAATATTTGTAACTAGCTGTGTTTTATTTTAAACAAATTAGAAATAATGAATTAGGCTTACAAAAAATCTTTGAAGTTTATTAGTACATTATCTCCCATCTCTAATATATTTTACATAGAATTTAAGCATTATGCAGCCCTCAAAAATTACAATACTATAATGTAGAGACATTTTTATAATAAAACATTACATTAAAAAACAGTATAAATATTCTGTATACTAGTTTAGTGAATCTCAAAGTGTGGTCCTGGGGACAGCAGTATCAGCGTCACCTTAGAAATTGCACATTCTTCCTCCCAGCCCATTCCAGGGAAATTAAAAACTCTAGGGGTGGGCCTGGCAGTCCATGTTTTAATAGGTCTTACAGATGGTTCTGATGTATACTTGAGTTGGGAACTACTGATTAGTGGATCTCAGCGTTGTCCTATGCTAGCACAGCCAAGGATTATATAAACTCAACTTGATGCAGTGACAGTGACTCACTGTGGTAGTGATTCTCCTCCTTGGTTGGGGTTAGGGAAAGTCATTTTTTTCCTGTTAATCAAGAGTTATTGGAATAGAAAATGAAATCCAAACAGATGAGCTCAAAAATGAACATACCTCTGAGTGTAGAAGGAAAGTGGAAGGAAAGATATTACAAATATTCATTCAAAATCTCTAGGAGGTAGACTTATGAATGACATTTATAATATGAGGAAAAGGTATTTATTAAAATATGTTAAGAAATACTGGTTTATGTACATTTTCGAGATACATAGACATCAAGAAGCAAAACCTTGGTTTTAATTCATTTCCTTATAGGTGGAACGAGGGAGCCCCAAGAGCTGTTTCATATTTTTGGGGTCTACACTCTGTGAAGTCAACTGGGTCAGTGTGCTTGCTGATGCCTGGAATCCCAGTCCTCACCCGGAAACCCAGAGCATGATCGTCTGCCTTCTTTTCATGATGATTTTATTGGCAAAGGAAGTCCAGTTAGTAGACCAAGCAGTAAGTTTGTACAGCTTGTGATAAAGACTCTATAAGGTCCCTCAGCTCCTCACTTTCTACTACATTGTGGTTTTTCAGTTTTTTCCCTGACATCTTTTATCATTATGAATCAATCCTTGGCATATGACGCAGACCTTCAACTAGATGCCTGATGTTTTTGGATGTCTCCTTATCTAATTCTAATTTATGAAGGGAACCATACTGAGTTAGAATCAATTTTATTTTACATCTCATGAATTCCTAAGTCAGTCCCCTATATGCTTCTTGAAGTTAGTATTGGCATGTACCACCAGAGCAGAGTGTTCCTTTAAAAACTGATTTCCAGATACTTATTAATCTTAATAGGAATGTGTTTGTGCCAAGACATTGGTTATTGCTTTAACTAGTACTCCTAACTTAAGAACTTAACTGTCCTGTACTTATCATAGACCATCATGGTGGTTAGTCCACAGACAAGTGAGAAACATTTCTGGGGAAAAGGAGGTTCTGGAACTAAAGGAGCATGTGTTTCACTTTTAGGATTCACCTTTACTTAGTCTCCTTGGACAGACAAGCTCACTGTCATGGCATCTTGTGGATATCGTGTCATACCAGAGTGTGCTACGTTATTTCAGCAGTCATTACCCACCATCTATCATTTTGGCAAAGGAATCTTCTGCTGAATTAATTGTGAAGCTCCTGAAAGTGTCTGCAGGCCTTGCCATTCCTACTGACAGCCAGAAGCATCTTGTAAGTTGAGAGGGTAGTTTAAAAGGGAGGGAACTTTCTTAGGGACTGGGAGTAGCATAAGTGTTACACAGGACAGTCTTTAACCTGGAGACTGCTCAGCAGAGAAAGTTGGAGAGTATATATCAACATCTTTGTACACCCATATCTTGGCCTCGCAGATCATTTAGTTTGATTCTGACTTATAGTAAGCCTTTACTTACTAGCAGTGCTACATGTTGACAACAGGTCACAAGGATTGAGGGCTGGCAGCAAGCTCAGTTGGTTTCATGATCTAAATGTCATTGGTAGCAGAACAGCAGGGAGAGCTGGGCATGGTGGCTCTTTTTGGTAGTCTCAGCTATTCAGGAAGCTTAAGTGGGAGGATTGCTTGAGCCCAGGAGTTGGAGGCTAAAGTGAGCTGTGATCATGCCAGTACACTCCAGCCTGGGTAATAAATAAGACTCTACCTCTGAAAAACAAAACAAAAGAAAAGCAAAGGGTAATGGAGTGTTATGAGGCTAAGCTGGAGGTCTGGCAGGGCAAGCCCCTTAGTCTTCTCACCTGAATTAGAAACAATACCTTGTTTCAAAGTGGTGTCATGAAGATTGAAACAGACAATGAACATAATTTGGAAAAGTTCCTGGGAGGTAATTAGTATTTAGATAATGTTATTAATAATGTAGTAAAAAAGGAAGAGTGTTCTGCCAGAATTTGAGAGAACATGAGTCCCAGTCAAGGTGTTACCACAGATTCTCATACACTTAGCCCTTGAGCCCTCTGGGATTAGGTCTTCCTGTGGCTTCCTGATGTGTCCTTCCTACTTCCTCCTAAGCATTCAGTGCCATGCTCCCAGGGAATACTCTGTTAATACTCCTTGCTTGGATTCATTTGAATGATCCTTTTTTTTGTTGTTTGTTAGGATGCAGTTCCAAAATGCCGAGCATTTACTCAACAGATGGTTCAATTTCTCAGCACCCTGGAACAAAATGGAAAAATCTCCTTAGCCGTCTTAGAACAGGAAATGTCTAAACTCTTAGATGATATCATTGTCTTTAACCCGCCTGGTAAGTGACCAGTGGGAAGTCTGAATTCATTCACTCAGTGTATTCCTGTGTAAGGCATTGTGTGATCAGGAGGGAGGCAGGACACTGAGGGGGTTGACACTGGCAGATGCTGGTGTCAGGTGGACTGGACTGTGGGGTAAGCCAGACAGCTGGATCTAATGACTGGAAGATAACAGGAGACCTTGCAGTGAGCAGTATTTCTAGGGGTTTTGGCTCTTAATTAGGAAAACATTTCAGAATTACCTATAGACTTATGCAAAAAACTTTGTATGGAGAACTTCTCTTCCTTGTAGTTTGGTAGACTAGATATCCTGACTGCCTCTCTTGCTGAAAACAACTAAGAATCCTGGATAAAATGTTTTTAAGAAACCAGAAATTAAACATCAAAGAAAGTGGCAAAAAGATAATGAAATCTCAGAGGCTAGACCCCACCATGAAAGGAGGAGCCCATGGAGGAACCCGAGGCTGTTGCTGAACTTTCTTAGGATGTTAGCAGGAAGTGATGAAGCCCAGGGCCTGCTCAGTGGGAGCCTAAAAGGAGAACTATGCCTGGCCCTCAGGATGACGTCTTCATGGTAAAGATGAACTAGAAATAAATCTGCTCCTCTCTGAGAGGAAAGGCCTTAGTATTGGCGCAGGTGTTTATGTTGCAGGTATCTATTTTGAAAATTTGTAAAAAGCTGGCCCACGTGATGTTGAAGCAAGATTTTGTACTACTTAGACTTTTTTTTTAAGCCCCCAAACAATACCAACCTTAACCTAAGAATTTAGTTGAAGTGAGTCCTAGACACCTGGCAGATAGTAACCACGGACCTTGTCTGGAGAAACCCATCTTCAACTCAGGTCTCAAAGCTCTAAAAACTCAAAGTAAACCAAAACAAAGTCATGCCAAATAGAGGCCAGATGCAGTGGTTCATGCCTATAATCTCAGGACTCTGCGAGGCCAAGGCAGGTGGAGAGCAAGACCCTGTCTCTACTAAAAATACAAAAAACTGAGGTAAGAGGATCACTTGAGCCTAAGAGTTGGAGGTTGCCATGAACTAGGATGTTGCTCTGGCACCCTACCCAGGGTCACAGCTTGAAACTGTCTCAAAAAAAAAAAAAAAGTCATGCCAAATAGGATGTATATGTGAAGATAGTAGATTTAGACCTAGCTGCATCAGTAATTACGTGAAATGTGAAGGATTCAAATAGTCACACTTGGATGAAACAAGCAAGAAAAAGACAACTTGATAGGAAACAACAAGTTGTGATCTTACACAAGATCTTAATCAGAGGGGTGATAGGATCATATCTGGTTTTTAGGAAAACATTTGTTGGCCCTGTTGATGATGAACAGGAAGGATAAAAACTGTTCTGTCAGGAGGGTCACTGTATCTGTTCCTGTGAGTCATAATTAAAAGACACATTTGCTATTCAGTTGGAATTCAGAGAAAAGGCCTTTATTACCAAGAATATTTATACCTATAGAAATAAGTGAAAAAATAAGTATTCATACATGCCTACTGTTATTATTATCTTAATTTCTGCAGGAGTTTTTTTTTCTTTTTTTCAGTCTTTACTTGATAATAAGTAGGTCTGGTATGGTCATGTTAAATGAGGGTTATTTAAACCTCTGTAACTAGATAAATTTGTTTTGATGGGTGTGATGAGTATGATCTCTCTCAACTTTTTACCATTCCTGTTGACATAATACTGAACCCTTATGGCATAAAAGCCCTAGTTTTGTTCCATTAAAAAACAAAAACAAAAAAAATGTACAGGGAGCTAGAATAGTTGGCAAAAGTTATGCCCGTTAGAAACATCCTTTCTGCTTTGGAATATGAGGAAGGAATCTGCCTCAGTGACTTTGTACTTGTTTGCATTTCTCTTGAGTTTGCTTTTTCTTGCATTTCATTCTTTTTTTACCTTGATTTTTTTTTTTGAAAGACTAGTCTGTCCATTTTTCTTATTTAAAAAACAAAGAAATAAAAGAGCTGGGCGGTGCCTGTGGCTCAGTGAGTAGGGTGCCGGCCCCATATACTGAGGGTGGCGGGTTCAAACCCGGCCCCAGCCAAACTGCAACCTCAACAACAAAAAAAATAGCTGCGTGTTGTGGCGGGCACCTGTAAGCCCAGCTACTCGGGAGGCTGAGGGAAGAGAATTGCCTAAGCCCAAAAGCTGGAGGTTGCTATGAGCTATGATGCCATGGCACTTTACCGAGGGCAACAAAGTGAGGCTCTGTCTCTCTCAAAAAAAAAAAATAAATAAATAAAAAAATAAAAGAGCTGCTGTTAGGAACCTTTTAAATGGTCTTTCCCTTCATTTATGTTTAGTTTTAAGTAATCTTTATTCTGGGATGTTGACAGCAATGGCAATGATGGGGCAGGGATACTGTTGTTACTTGGTTTACCAAATGACTGTCAAGATTCGTGTATTTGGTTTACCAGGATCAAAGCTCGGGAAATAAAGACTAATTAGGCATGATGTGATAACTGAGTTACTCTTTCACACCAATTTGAAATCTTTGTGTTAAGGCGTTGTTGTGCCCAGGGAACTCCTAGCAGCTCCTGCTTTTGCTCTTACAAAGTACTTCTGTGCTAGCCACATTCGATCTGTAAAAGTCAGAATACCATCCGGAGCCCTCCTGGTCCCTTGTAATCAGCCTAGAATCTGCCTGGGGAGCAGCTAAGATTGAACTACTGTTGTTCTCTTGGTCATTTTCCTAATCACCATTCTAGCAGCCATTCTCAAGTGTGTGTCTATATTCCCTTCAGACATGGACAGCCAAGCCCGCCACATGGCCCTCAGCAACCTCTTTACCGAAGTCCTCATGATGCTGAACAATGCAACTGTGCCCACGGCAGAGTTCCTCCAGGGCAGCATCCGGACCTGGATTGGCCAAAAAGTGCATGGGCTTGTGGTACTGCCCCTTTTAACTGCAGCCTGCCAGAGCCTGGCTTCTGTCCGCCACATGGCCGAGACTGCAGAAGCCTGCATCACTGCCTACTTCAAAGAAAGTAAGAGGACACCGACGTTACCTTATGCTCTTATTATATTCTCTTTTCCAGCAAGATTAAAGCTATTTCATCAGGACATCTTTCCAGACTCTTCCCTTTGAGGGATTGTACCATTCTAATTTCTGTTCTATAAATGTTGTGTATGTTTCAGGATAAATAAATGTACGCACACATACATATCTTTTTTTTTTTTTTTGCAGTTTCTGGCTAGGGCTGGGTTTCAACCCACCACCTCTGGCATATGGGGCCTGCACTCTACTCCTTTGAGCCACAGGTGCCGCCCATACATATCTTTTTAATTAAGGTCACAGTTAGCATGAGAACCTATGGTCTGTGTCTGTTGGTAAAATCATGGTTCAAGGGAGAAAAGCTCTAACTCATTTTACATTGGTTTTGGAGTATCAGACCAACTTGTAATACACAAATCATGTCATGTCATAGGCTAAGTCATAGTTCTCAAAGAAAATATTGTCAACCAGGATTTACATAATAATGATTCACTAGATTCATTTTTCTTGATGTCCAGATGTACATCATAATGCACAGTGGGAGAGAAAGAAGGATGTTAGAGCCAGGATCCAGGAAGTGCCCATAACCTGCCATCTGTCCTGACAACCCACGAACTATCCATGTCCACCGCTGGGGGACAGGCTGTGCACATCACTAAGCCACCCCTCTCACTCCCTTGAAGGGTGGAGAACCATTAGGGTACCACTCTTGTTCCAAATGCATTTGTGTTACTAAAAATCGAATGGTTTCTGTTAAGATACCAGTCAAACTAAGCTTTGGTAAATAAAAATGCTTACGATATATTGATAGCATTTTCCCATAGAAAAGCCTAAGTGTTCATACATTCTTAAAAATTGTATTACAATTAAAACTCTTAGATGACTGAAACAGGCAGTATCTACATAATATTTTAAAAATATGATAAGAAAAGTGATCTATTAACATTCACCCTGCACTCTGATTTCCTAACCACCTCTCGTGCCTATCTTGGGATAGTCTAGCATGAGGACTTTCCTGTCCAAGTACTGAGGTGCATTTCACTTGTGTGGCCACTGGGGCCAATGTGAGAAATGTCTTGACATAAAGCTTGAAGTAAAAAGATTCATTAGACTTGTTAAGCAATTTGATTCTTGCTTATATCTTGATTAGTCTTTTTGGTGGTCTGTTCTCAGGCTCCCTCAATCAAAATTTAGGATGGGGCCCCATTCTGGTGTCCCTTCAAGTTCCTGAGCTCACCATAGAAGAATTTCTGCAGGAGTGCCTAGCTCTTGGCAGTTACCTGACTCTTTATGTCTACCTGCTGCAGCGTTTAAACAGTGAGCAAACTCTAAGGAATGAAATGAAAGTGCTGCTCATCTTAAGCAAGTGGTTGGAACAGGTGTATCCAAGGTATGTCAGCCCCCTGGCTATTAAATCAAACTTGTATTTGGCTAACTTGGAATTTAGAATTCACATGTGTATTTAAGTACACAGAAGTAAATGATACATAATAAACAAGGCTATGAGGTACAGTGACACTTGTTTTGGAACGATTTTTACTTCAGTGGGCTAATTTTCTGAGCCAGTTTTATTTCCTAAAAGTGGCATTTTCAGAACTGAGCTTCAGCTTCCTTACCAGCTAAGTAGAGATAATAATACCTAACTTTAAGGGTTGTTATAAGGATTAAGTGAAAGAAAAGAAAGCCCATGCGCAGTGTCTGGGGTATATTAAGTGCTAAATAAAAGATAGTTGTTACAATTCCATTACTTCATTTGTATTATCACTCATTAGCCTATGCTTTAAAGTACTAAATGTCTTTTATACTTAAATGCACACTTTCATTTAAATGAGAGTGGGGGGAAAAAGTCCACTTCTAATTTTATTTTCCTTGGTGCCACCATGAAAATAATTTTGCTTCTTCCCCAGCTCTGTACAGGAAGAAGCAAAGTTATTTCTGTGGTGGCACCAAGTCTTACAGCTGTCCCTGATCCAGACAGAGCAGAATGACTCCTTCCTGAGGGAATCTGTCATCCGAATTCTGCTCATGCTTCAGAATAGGCAGAACCTTGTGGCAGAGGAGAGACTCAGCTCTGGGATCCTGGGGGCAATTGGGCTGGGCCGGAAGTCACCCTTGTCTAACAGGTAAGAAAGCACTTCCCACCGCTGGTCTAAACGGGCCTCAGATGGCTGTACCTACGTATGGATTGTGATACTTCAGTAGGTTTCTTGACTTAGGATCTATGTTTTCCAGAAAGATTAATGGAAAAAAAAATCAAACCCTGATTACATCTTTCCATTCTAAAAAACATGTTTGTCTTTTAAGAAAACCTGCAGGTTCAAACAGTATTTTTTTAGTAGTATCTCTTGTGTTTTGACCCCATAGCCTGACTGCACTACTGATTTCTTTTTGGTTTTGAGCCAGAGATGATAATGTGAAGTTAGGTTTAAATACCTCAGTCAGCTGCTTTATAGCAAGCTGTTGATGAGTTTACGGAAATCTGCAACTTGTGAGGGACTTAGTCTGATGAACTTTTTTTTTTCATTTTTGAGATCAGAGTCTCACTTTGTTACCCTGGGTAGAGTGCTGTGGCATCATAGCTCACAGCAACCTCAAACTCAAGCAATCCTCAAGTAATCCTCTTGCCTCAGCCTCCTGTAGCTGGGATTACATGAGCCCACCACAACACCCAGCTTGTTTTTCTATTTTTAGTAGAGCCGGTGTCTCGCTCTTGCTCATGCTGTTCTTGAACTCCTGAACTCAGATGATTTATGTGCTTTGGCTTCCCTGAGTGCTAGGATTACAGGTGTGAGCCACCACGCCTGGCCTGGTGAACTGTTAAGTCCTCAAGATCGGTTGAAGTCAGTCGGTAAAAAGTATAAGTAGTAAGGAACAAGTCTAGGTTTTTGTTGCTAAAAATTCTAAGGCATGAAAGAATTTTATCTCGTAATACTCCTTTGTATCATGGTTTTCATCTCAAGCCTTTGTCATGTTAAAGAGTTTGAATACTACGCTGATGTCAGCATTCCTGTGGAATAACTCAACATGTTATGTTGTAACTTTGGGAACCACTCATTCGAAACCAGTTAATATATTTCTGTGTTTTGGGTGGAATTTAGGAAGCCTATGTAATTTTGTTTCACTTAAATTTGGCTTGTATATCTTTTGCTTGAATCAAGTGCTTTTTTTTTTTTTAATTGGGTAAAATACATGACGTCACTTAAACTTTCCAATGCAAGTAACAATTTAATGACATTTAGTACATCATAGTATTATTGTAGCCATCACCATACTCTAGTTTCAGAACATTTTTGTCACCCGAAAAGGAATCCCTATATCCATTCAGCAGCCACCTCCATTCCCTTAAACCCATAATCTCTGGTGGCCACTAAGTGACATTGTAAGTTTATGTATTTAATACTACTTTGGACATTTCATATAAATGGAATCATCATTGTGGCCTCTGGTGTCTGACTTAATTCATTTAACATAAAGCTCATTGTGTTGTAGCATGTGCAAAGAACTTCATTCCCGGCCGGGCGCATGGCTCATGCCTGTAATCCCAGCATTCTGGGAGGCCAAGGTAGATGGATTGTCTGAGCTCATAGGTTCGAGGTCAGCCTAAGCCAGAATGAGACCCCATCTCAAAAAATAGCTGGGCACTGTGTGGGCTTCTGTAGTCCCAGCTACTTGGGATGCTGAGGCAAGAGAATTGCTTAAGACTAGGAGTCCGAGGTTACTGTGAGCTGTGATGGTTACAGCACACTAAAGGGCGACAAAGTTAAGACTCTGTCTCAAAAAAAAAAAAAGAACTTCATTCCTTTTTACGGCTGAATAATCTTCCATTGTATACCACATTTAATTTATCTATTCATCAGCTCATTTGGATTGTTCGAATATCTGTGTACAGTTTTTGTGAAACCATCTGTTTTCAGTTTGGGGGGTATATACCCAGGAGTAGAATTGCTGGGTCACGTGGTAGCTCTATATTTCACTTACTAAGCAACTGTCAAACTGTATTCCAAAGCATTTACATTCCCACCAGTGATGTATGAGGATTCTATTTATTTCACTTCTTGGCTGGCACTTCCATTCTCGAATCTGAATTGTATATACATTGTTTGGGTGGCAATAATAGAAGGGAAGAGTAAAGCCACTTCTTGATCATATTTAAGATTATTCTGAAGAAGCTAACCACACAGAAGATTTGGAAATCTGCTTATCTTGTTTTCTAATAGAAAATATGGTGTTTATTTAAAAATACTTAAATATGTTACATATGTCCTCTGACCTCTCCCTGATACCTAAGGTTCCGTGTGGTTGCCCGGGGCATGGCTGCCTTCCTTTCAGTTCAGGTTCCTGCAGAGGACCAGATCCGTTTGAAGCCTGGCTCTGAATTACATCTTACCCCCAAAGCTCAGCAGGTCAGTATTTACAGTAGAAGTTAGTGGTTTTGTAGCACATCTTCTTCAAAAGGTGGGCAAGTGGCAGCTCTAGTCTGGACACACCATGACCTGATGCTCTGGAGTGGTGCATGTTCCCTGCTTAATGGAAAATGGTTGTATGTGCCCACCTCAGAGTATAGATCAATCCTTGAAAGCACTTGGCTAAGAGCAATGTTACTGTTCTTGAGGAAGAAGGAAGGCCCTGGGCAAGCCAGTCTCAGGTTGTGAATATGGAATATTCATAAGCTGCCACATGCTGGGGCTGGGGCTGGGCCTGGGGGCTGGCACAAGGGGCGTGGCCACATTTGAGATTGTGGGAAGTTAACCGAGCTTTAACTGGGAACAAAGAAACAGGATCCTGTTTAGTGAGTCTATTTGCTGATGCTGAAATAATCTGAAATGGACAGAATGGTAGCTGTGAGAAATTCCAATTTGTTTGAGAAACATGGAAGACCATATGGTGGTAGTCGCATTCCTATAACCTATAAACAAGGTGGCCGGTTCAGTACAGGTGTGCAGTACAAGATGGGGACCAGCATTCTTGGGTGCTTCCTATGTGGCAGGCACTGTTCTTAGTTTTAACTCACTTAATATTAATGAGCTCAAGTTTTACTTTACTCATTTAATCCTCATAACAACCGTATAGCACAGGAACTATTATTATCCTGCTTTTGTGGATGAGAAAACAGAGGCTAAGTAATTTGTCCCAATAACAAAGCTAGTACGTGTTGGTGCTGGTTCACGCCAGCCAGTCAGGCTCTAGGCTCTTCCACTCATCACTGTAAATAGTAGGTGCTTTAGCCCCCGTAGATCCTCTGATGTGCAGCTTTATCAGTCTAAGCCAGCCACATTCAGTGTGAGATCTTGGTTATGAAGGGCAAGGATCTGATGGTACAACCAGCAGGTTCTTTCCAGGGATCTTGGCTTATAAAATACTTGATACTTGTCACCCACTGTTCACTAGCTGCTGTTTGAATCCCCCATTGTCTTAAGCGAAATAGTACGAGTGGGCAGATGAGTCTTCAAGAGTATCTGTAAAGTCCCTGAGATGCATTGCAGGATGTATTGAAAAGCTCTTAACTCTCTTATGGCCACTGGTACTTCAAGCATCAGTACTTTGCTTTATCCGGGGCCTGGGTCACCCAGGCCTTTCCTTTCTTTGTCTGTATTCCTTCAGACTTAAACTAATGTCTCCATAGGATTTTCAGACTTGAAAAAGTCATCTTTTCATAAAACGATTAATCTTAGGCAAACATCAAAGTAGACCATTTGGGTGGCTAGATTTAAAAGTAAAAAGGGAGAGGAGGGAAATAGAAGGAAGATAGAAGGAGACTGTTCATGAGGGTGCCTGTCTTCTCTCATTTCTGTTCTTTTTTTTTTTCAAGTTTAACAAGAAATTTAATGTTTTTTTCATTGCTCTGATTCAAGCTCTAACATTCTCATGTTGGCAAACAAGAACAGGGAACAACAATAATGAACTCCACTGAGCAAGACATTGCCACATGTTGACATAAACACACTGGTGAGACAATGATATACCAAGGTTATGAAGCCTTCTTGAGTTGTTTGTACAGTATGCCAACATAAGCACCTGGTGGCAAGTTCGTAAAGTTAATTGTCAGAACTTATATGAATACTGGGGGAGGGGGGGCATACATAACTCAGCCCATAGCAATTGCTAATAAGGACCGTTACTGCTACTACTTGGAAAAATTTAACCACTGAAAAGCCCAAATACAAATATGTATGTAGGCTGCACAGTTTTTCTTGTGCCGCAGGGTCTAATGTGGCCCATCCTGGCACTAGCAGTTCAGAACAATCCATCAACACATTAATAGATGTGAAACACTCTGCAGGGTTCACAGGGAGCATCCCTCCACATGGCTGGTATCATTACTGTTACGTTACAGATACAGGGTCTTTGTGTCTCCCACAGACATGAAGCAATGTCTTCTGTGCCTAGAGGAACAGTACTTGAGCTGCATCGGAGACAGCTGCCTGCCTAGGACAGAGACCTTCCTGGCCTTTGAGGAGTCCATGGGCTTCAGGCTGGCCTCAGTAGCACTGATGCTGGCTTGGCTAGTGGTGCTGGTCCTTGGGGTGTTTCTGAAGCACCGGGACACACCAGTGGTCAGAGCCAACAACAGAGCTCTCAGCCACATGCTCCTCTCCTCTCTGGCCCTCTGTGCCCTCTCTGCTTTGCTCTTCATTGGCCGTCCCACCACTGCCACTTGCTTCCTCTGCCAGACCACCTTTGCCATTGTGTTCACTGTGGCTGTCTCCTTCATCCTGGCAAAGGCCCTCACTGTGGTCCTGGCCTTCAGGATCAGCAGACCAGGGGACAGGGTCCAGATGTGCCTGGGACCCAACGCCTCCGCGTTAGTGGTCCTTGTTGCCTCCTTAGTGCAGGTTTTTCCTCTGTGGGGTCTGGATGGGCACCTCCCCACCTTTCCCAGATAGGGACACAGTCTCAGAACCCAGCCACATTGTCATCCAGTACCAAGAGGGCTCTGGCATTGCTTTTTCCTGTGTGCTAGGCTACTTGAGCTTCCTGGCTGGGTTCACCTTTTCTGTGGCCTTCCTGGCCAGGGGTCTTCCCGATGCCTTCAACGAGACTAAGTTCCTCACTTTCAGCATGCAGCTCTTTTGCAGCGTCTGGACAACCTTCTTGCCCCTGTACCGCAGTGCGCTGGGCAAGTCCACAGTGGCTGTAGAGATCTTCTCTATCCTGGCCTCCACTGCAGGGCTGCTGGGCAGCATCTTTATCCCCAAGTGCTAGATCATCCTATTAAAACCGGAGCAGAATACCCCAGGCTGGTTGAGGCGAGGACCTGGGATTAGTGGGAAAGACAGACCAAGGAGCTCCAGAGCCAGCATCTGCACAGGTCCACACCACAAATCTTCATGAACCAGTCCTCCATGAAGACATTTGGGCCATTGATTTGCGTTCATTGTTTCCAGGCCCTCACAAGGCTGGTAGTGGCATGGCAGGGGTGGTCTCGCTCTGTGACAGCATCGTCCACCCAGGCTCAGCTACAAACACCCGCGCCCGGACAGGTTCCAGCATCCCAGAGGCCCATTCCTGTTCTTAGATTAAACCCTGTTCACACAGCTCTTAGTTTTATAGAAAAATCTCTTTAGTTTATTTTCAACCCTAGGACTTCAGCTATAGCCCACCTGATAATTAATTTTTAAGCTACCATCCTCAGAAAAAAATCTCTAAAGAAGCAAAAAGAAAGAAAAGTCTCCCTTTTCATTTTCTGAACCAAGCAAACTTCATCTTTTAATATATATTCTATAGCATGGTGGCTCCGCTAAATGGCATGGGAAGGGAGAGGGTAACTTCTTGGGGGTGGGGATTCCCTGTTGAGGAAGGGCATGTCGTCAAACCCTGCGGGTGGAGAGCTTATGCAGTTGGAAACCAAAACTCCACCCCCAGAACCACTGTTCTGACTTTTTGTTTTCTCCATATAGTCTCTTTCCCTTCTCTTCTCCTATGAAGGAATGGAAATTAAAATTATGGAGTCAAGAATGTGTTTTCTTCTTCCTATGAAGAGAGAGGCATGGGAGCCTGTTCTCCAATTGATTCTGTGCCTTTTTTTTTTTTTTTTCCAGACAGAATTGGGAGGAACTTAAACTGTATTTTATGTCTTGGTGAATTTCAGGACAGATTGTGGTCCTTAACACCTCAGTGGTGTTTAGTAACTGGTTTCTTTAGAATTTCAGTCAGTCATTTTCATATGACATTACTTCGTAATCTGAAGATCAATTAAACAGCATATTAAGTAGGTCTCACCATACGTAGAGAGATGCGGCCCGTGCCTGTAACTTCCAGCTGGGCTCCAGGAAGAGGGGAAGGGAGTAGGTGATCTGATGGGAGGACCCCACAGGTGGGATCATGAGAATGATGACAAGGCAGGGTTCAGAAGAGGGTGTGGCAGCAGAGGTGCATAGTAGTGAGCCCAGCCTGCTGCAGCAGTGGCTCTGGGTACGGAAGCATTGGGAAACTGCATGGAACAGGAAGGCTGCAGAAGCCAGAGGAGCTTGGGTTGCTGGCTTCCTTCTGGTTGTGGTCAATCAATGTCTGCTTTTCAGAGTCCTAACCTCAGTTTTGTAGACTTCCTTCCCCTTAGGCCTCATGGTTGAACCAGGTAACAATGGTAGGTTGTACTCTGCCTGAGGCAGTCAAGTTACGTGCAAATGTGAAGTTAACCTTCTCATCTTCCATGTCTTGTAGGCTCTGAATGCTCTTGAATCCATGACGTCGAGTAAGCAGTATGTTGAATACCAGGATCAGATATCACAAGCTGCCCGATTTATTAAGCATCCTGGCCATTGCCTCCAAGATGGCAAAAGCTTCCTGGCTCTTCTTGTTAACTGTCTCTATCCAGAAGTGCATTATTTGGACAACATACGATAGTAATACTGAAGCTCTTGAAAATCTCCCTTGCTGTTTATGTTTACATTTAATTTTGCTGTTGCACAAGTAACTTTGCTCAGTTTCACCGCAGAGCTCAGTTTGGCCAGTGAGTGTTGACCGAGATGCAAGTCTAGAGGCATTAGATAATTCTGTGGTTGTGCATGTGTTTTCTTAGCTCTTAAAATTTTATGGGGACTTTGTAGTTTTTAATGTTCATTCACAACGAGAAACTTAACTCAGTTCCACTTGGGTACAGAGCCACTCACAGTTGCCAAATGTCCCAGTCATCTCACAAGACCTCTAGATGGAGTTCTTTGTATGTCTCCCCGTCTGTCTTCCTGTTTTATTTAAATGTTAAGACTCCTGTCCAGATCTGATGACTCTGGAAGTTGTGTAGAACCATCACTTTTGAACCCTGTTTCTTTTCCTCCAAAGTAAAAAAACCAACTTTGAAAACTTCTGCACTTCTTAAATGTAGAGAAATACACTAGATTTAACATATTATTTCTCTCAGAAGGGAGATAAAGTGAGTCCTGTAAAATATGATCACTTTATCCTGATCGTGGTGGATAGAACAGATGGTGACAAGTCCATTTCCATCCAGTCACGTGTCTTCATAGAGAGGGAGCTACCTATCTGAATTGGGGATGCAAGCTGCGTGGTCCTGGAGGAGCATGCTTTTTTTGCACAGGTGAATTTTGTTGGGTCCGTGCAGTGGGAAGTACAGGCAGGGCCGATCCAGTCACCAGAGTGCCTGCATTCCCTCACCTACCCCAGCCTCATTCTCATCACCGGCTCAGTCCCTGTCCACTTGACTGTCTGTTCTTTCTTTTTTTTCACTCCATACAAGAACTCAAATGAAGCCCATGGACCTGCTAGAACACTTGTCTGTGGACACTGGGTCAGGTCAGAAGAACTACTGAAATTTGGCTTTTTTAAATAGCCACGTGCCTTCTGTTGTTCACAGTTTATTCATTACCAAAGCCTGTGTGTAACCTTGCCTTCTTCTGTTGCCATTTTCTTGTTCATGTTATTTCCCTTAGGAATTAACAGTTTGACTTCCATCATCAGATTCATAATTCTGTCACCTCGAAAAGGGCTTTGTTTGTATAGCCTGCATAATGTGTCTTTGTTTACAGCTTGTCTGAAGCCCAAGAATATTTACCTATAATTGTCTAACAGCCACCAAGAGCTTTCTGTAAGGGGATAAGGATATAGTTAACAGCCATAATCTCTTCTCAAATATCCTTTTGGAACTCTTCCCCCAACCTTTGGAAGTCTGCAGGCACCCCTCCTTATTTCGGACTTCTTTTGTTGGGTGGAAAAATCCTGCCTCACAGACATGCTTTGCAGCTCTGACAAAGAACATACCTTTTGGGCCTCTGGGGTTTTATGGTCACAAAGTGTCCATCTCAGAGGGATGTGTCTCAGCTTTTCCTGTTTTTGCTTCCCTCCACTTTCAAAATCAGTTATCTTGTTCTGTATCTAGGAAAAGTTTAGAAGCTGTGGACAGCTTAATTGGCAACAATGATTTTATGACAGGAAATATTTTATGTGCTGTTTTCTCTGAGGGGGTTGTAATTACTGATGTCCGAGAATGTGAAATTTTTGACAGTATGTACATTTTAAAGAATTATGATTAATCAGTTAATTTTTGAAAGTTTATAATGTATTTGGTCTATACAAATTATAAAAGAATAAAATTAATCTTTGGTTGTAACTGGTAAGAATCCCAATTATAGAGATAATCACACTGTCCGGTAAAATATTTCAATTGTTAAAGGTAATGTAGATTTTTATGTCTCATGCTTCTAATTTATTGGCACTGTAACTTGCTTGTCAAAGATGATCAGTAAAAGTGCTTCCTCTTTAATTCCTTCGTGCTTAAATTAACTTCAGAAGGTTGACTCAACTCATAGGTTCCTGTGAGTTCCTGTCTGGTCTGAGAGAGGCTCTGAAGACACTGAGGCAGTTCAGAACACGGCCATGCCACTGTAGTCTCTGGGGAAAAAGGCAACAGATAGGCCAGCCTACCTGTCGGCTTGCAGGGGTACTGAGCTTTTGCTTAAAAAAATTGTTGTCCTCCAGAGAGTATAGGGTCACTGTTGCAGAGACAGTGACAGTGCTACATGTCAGTATTGGGATCAAACAAGACCAAGGCCAGCCTCCCGGGTCAGGCAGTGTAGAGGGTGAACGCTGCACGCTTCGACTTCACACGATGACCAGCACTGGCATCAGGCTCAGATAAGGACGTCTGACAGGTTCCTGGGAGCAGGAGGACAAAGCATTCTGGTGACCATGCAAAGCATCTCTTGCTTCTCTATTCATCACTCGCCACCCCGCCATGCACAGACAGCTCAGAGAGGCATCACCTCCCCTCTTCACATGGCTCCACCACCTGACCAGAACAGTGAAGGGCAGAATGCTGGAAGGCACTGGATGTTGAGGACAGCAGGTTCTGCCACATGTGGCAGTGGAGCCAGGACCCAGCCATATATATTTCCAAAGCTCCAGCTTTGAGACATGGCTTGTTTCTTAATTTCACATCAGTATGCTGGCTCAGTCATTAAATGCTTCTGCCCCCCACCCCCACCCCCCGGGAGGGGGGGGGGGGTGTTTGAGGCTGAGTCTCTCAGTTCTTTGAGGTTAGGGGAAGCCTAGTCCAGGAAATGAAAATCCACAGAACAGCCTAAGCTCTCTTCAAGCAAGTGACAGCCTCCTTATTCCCCCTGATGAGTCACCAGAATCATTGTGTCCATGTCATACAAGTTACCAGTGAACCTATCCTTCCTTTTGAATGAAGGTCATGTATAAGTTTTCACTTAAATTTTTTAGGAGGTGAAGTCTCACTCCATCACCCAGCCTGGAGTGCAGTGTAGTCTCTAATCTCCTGGCCTCAAGCAGTCCTCCAAGCTCAGCCTCTTGAGTACCTAGTACTATAAGTGTGGACCACCATGTCTGGCCTTCATTGGATTTTTATTCCTGAAATTAAATTATTCTAGGGCAGGAAGCAAATGTTTGCGAATCATAGACTTAGATCATTAAAGCTCATCGACTCCCACTGCTGGGAGTCTTCCAGCCTCTCCTCTGCTGTGCCCAGTGCCTGGCAGTTCAGCCCTGCTGGGGAAGTCCAGACTGCCTTGGTGTCTCTGTTTGTAGTTCTACTTTATATTGAGCCCAGATACCTCCTGATAGTATTGCCTGCTGGGAGCAGTCCAGGCAGAGGCTGCTCTCGCCCTGTCTCCAGAGACCTTCAGGCATCGTCAGTCACATCTCTGACACCTTCCACCCCTCAGTACTCCGCAGATCAAATGCCTTTGTCTTTTTTTTTTTTTTTTTTTTTTTTTTTTTTTTTACTTCCATAGTATCATGTTTTATTGAAATTGGATCCATATAAGACAAACAATCAACTGTAAAATGTAGGAAAATATTATTTTCTATTCTTGAGAGAATATACTACAGTGTTACCCCTATACTTTTTTTTTTTATTTTTTT
>CAUYPK010111571.1:0-20653 GCA_963574355.1 Loris lydekkerianus | reverse complement strand
TTAATGTGGTATGTTAATGGTATACAGTATATCAAGTTAAGCTATGGTTTTCTGCACTTTATTTAAAGTTTTAAAGTTGTTGTTGCTAGTTTACAGTTTTGCTTTAGCAATAAATATTGAAAAGCATTTAACCTACTGATTCCTCAATTATTGTAATTGTTTTGGGTATATATTTTTATTTTTGAAATTTACCAGTGGCTCCTGCATTTTTCACCTCGGCTTATACTCGAGTCACTAAGTTTTCCCAGTTTTTAGGGTAAAATTAAGGGGATCGGCTTATATTCGGGTCGGCTTATACTTGAGTATATGCAGTAATTATAATAAGTGATACAAAGGTTAAGTTTCAGGGTGTTATGACAGCACTTGTCGGGAAAATCCAGTCTTACCTGGACAGGCTAACGGATTTGTTTCAAAAAGTAAATTGCCAAATTGAGAACTAAAAGCTGAGTAGAATCTATCTAAACCCCAGCCATGGCCAAATCCTGCTAATGAATTCTGCTGCTTCTGTTAGTTACCAATCTACTTTCTTAACTGCTTTATTTTTCCTTTTTTCTTTCTTGCCTTCCTTATCTCATAACTACTCTTTAGTCTTTTGAATGTCATATAAAAGGGCAGTCTTTAGAATTCAATCAGTACATTTTCTTCATTCTGTGTTGGGAGTAATTTGTCAATCTTTGGAAATTCTGAATTGTGTCTGTCGTTTGGTGTTTGGAGTTTTCTTCTGATTTTCACCTCATAAGACCATAAGACCATATTTTTTTAGCTACTGTAATTTTGCTTTATAAGATTATTCATTTTACTTTTACAAAAGATGTAAATAATTTTAAGAAATGGTCAAATGGTATACAAAATGGCAAGGAATCACAACTTCTTGAAAGGTTGTGAATTTTTGTTCTTGTGATTTCAGCTGTACATGGACATAGCTTTGGGGTTGTCAGTTCTTTGCCTTGGTGTCCTCAATCAGTAGCTTGGTAACATATTACACCAGCAGGTTCTTATTGTCCATCAACACAAAGCTTGTTTTGTGTACAGTATCAGCTCCTGGATAGCTCTGCAAAAGTGATGTGTCACTGAAATTTTCTTTTTTGACAAGTCTTTTACCTGGTGATCAATGGGTGTGATGAAATATATATATTTTTCAACAATTGAATCATTTCTTCTTAGCCATATATCTTAGTCCTGATATATTTGCCAAAAAATTGCCAATGAAACCTTTTTTTTTCCTGTCCATTAAAAAATACCATTTTTCCTTTTTAAGTTTATTATTTCTATCAGTAAAGTGATGTGTAACTGCAGTCTCTCAGGCATTATATTGCAAACTGATGGAATGATTGCCTTTAACACAAGGGACTAAGTGTAGAGAAAGAAGAGGTGACAGATTCAGGATGTGTTCCATTCAACCACAAATGAAATAGAAAAGTAGATTTTCACTAAATTGTTTGAACAATCAGAGTTCAAACTCTCTGAAGAGAGTATATATTTTGTAATCAATACAAAATGAATTACATTTTGTCTCGTTTGTATGTAATAACACAAAACCTTCTGGACATATTTTTAGCTGGAGAGAAATCAAGAGGGTAGGTCTAGCATAGTCCATCTTGACTGTGGCCTGTGGTCATAGGTCAAAGAGCTTGTGCCCTATGCAAAGTTCATGCTGCTATAACTCAGTATGATGGTCATTTTCTGGAGTAGTAGCTAATACTGGGATACAATAAGAGGTACATATGACAAGTTATACATATTACCATACCATATATTTATAAAACAAGTGTTAATTTTAACTTGAGGTTGAAATCAAAGTAATGACATTACATTGTAATACCTCTGAATTGGAGGTATTAGTTTTTGACATGTCTCTTTCCTTAAGGACAACTTCAGGATAGCAACAAGAATTTATATCTTTAAGGGATAGTTATAGATTGCCTTCAGCCAATTTCTCATAAATATAAGAATTGAAGTGATGAGGATTAGAAACAACTATGCCTGCTTTGTTTTTGTTTTTGTTTTTTTTGGTATCAACAAAAGAAAATAGATAAAATTGCAGTAAGAACAATTTAGAAAAACTGGCAATGCAGACTGTATCACTTTAGCACTACAGTAGGATTCTGAGGGCCATTGCGGAACTATTGTTCTGATGGGTTTTAAAAATAGCTTGTCGTTAATCTAAAGTGGTTGAGTTGCCTGCATTCAGAAATATTTACTAGACATAGTAAAATTACTGGAAATATTTTCACACTGGTATTTGGATTCTAGTTGTGGTTATATTAGTAGTTAGTTGTATGGTCACAGGCATGTTTCCAAAAATGGACTTCTCTCATGAAATGAATCATGTAACTGGCACTGTATTTTGCATGACTATCTGTTGTTCTTATGGCAAGATTGTCTGCAGTCAATTTTACGGCAAAAGCTTAGGAGATTTCTAATAAGTATTTTACACTGGGTCTAGCTGGATTAGGAACTCTAATTGTGATAACATTGTAAGTATGTAAAGCTCTATACTTATTTGAATTTTAATGAATTTTATGAATCCTTTTGATGGGCTAACCTCTGTTGTATTTTAATCTCCTTGTTCTTCTAGTAACTGTTCTAAACTTCTCAAAAGGGCTTCATATCGAGTATCTTCTTTAATCTGCAAAATGAACCTGGGACAAGGGTGTGACACATGTTGTGTCTTCTCCATGAGGCAATCACGGATTAGGTGCGATAAAGTCTAGAACGGAAGCAGGAGAGGATGGCCCTTCTGGAGTCAGTATCACCTGGGAGATAGAGAAGTCAGTCCCCAGGAATCCCAGTCATAATCTATGGCTGTAAGGAATCTAGCTGAATGTGCTTTGGTAGGAGCATGAACTTAAACTAGGTAAAGGTCAATATCTAACAGTTCAGGAAATAGTGAGGTAGGTGCAGGTCAGATGGGATATTTCAGAAGACACAGCCATGCATGCTGACCCACAGGGTAGGGGGGAAGCTTGGTATACTCAGCCAACCAGGAAAGAACCCATGTGGATTACTAGGGTGAAGGAACCCACCCAAGGTTGTTCCTTTGCCTGGCAATGGGATGCCAGGAATTAAACCTACATATTTTGATTAAATATCCCAAGAAAATACAGTAGAACCTCTTTAAGTTGATTACCTAAAGGACTGTAACAAATGGGTCAACGTAGGGAAATGGTCAACATAAGGAACTAGGCCTACTGAGCTGATATGTACATGTGGTGTATGTCTAATCTATGAAAATTAGGTCAACTTAATGAGGTGGTCAATGTAGGGAGGTGGTCAACTTTGGAGGCTTTACTGTGTTTCATTTCTTCTATTTCTAAGTTCAGTATTTAGTTTTTTCATTACCCTCTCATTGTCAGGATTAGAGTGTTCCATGCATGTTATGTTAAATAATATGCAAATTCTTACATAGAGTTTTTATGTAAAACATAGGATCCAGGATTCACTTTATTATGAGGCACTAGACCTGAAAACAAATTTGTAAAATAAAATCTTGGTTAGGATGTGTATCATGAAAACCTGAGGCTGCGTATTTGCTCAGTCAGGTTGCTTTCCTTGCAAGCAGTTTTAGAATTCAAGGTTTACTCAAAGGGCTGTTGTGAGCATAAATTTTTAAAGTTAGTTATTGTTTAATGCAAAATTGCAAATAAGGAATACAAGCCTCGTTACCTGAGGGCATCATCATTGGCTGGAAAATCCATTCATTCCACAGCTGTCCCCAGTCTCAATAGTCTCTGATGAATAACCAGGCCTAGAATCTCTAGAATATTTCTTCCTCCATGTGCTCTAAACATCTGCTATTTCACACCTGTTGTTTGTCTCATTTCTGAGAGATGTTGGTGATGGAGGATGGGCTTTCCTCGTAGAAAAATACAAAGAAATGTTTGCTTTATTAGTTTATTTATTTGTGTATTTATTAATTACTACCCTTCCACTTCTAAGTAACAAAACATTCTTTATTCTCCATCCAGATTAAATCAATGTTCTTCTTGCTTAGTAACTCTATGATACTGCTAAAAAAAAGTCTCTTGTAGTTGGAATCTCTCTCTGCTAAATCCTTGGTTTCAGAGATTCAAAGAAAGAATCCACAGACTACTCAAGTAAGTAAAAGGACAGATTTTATTAATAGATAATAGGGGAGAAGAAAGAGCCTTCGGCAAGCCAAAGGGAGGGTGCCTGAGTAGGTAGCCCACTTGAGCCCCTGCCAAGAGTTTTATTTACTTCTTTTTCCATCCTGAGGGCAGGATTTTTTAAATATTTATTTATTTTTATTAAATTATAGCTGTGTACATTAATATAATCATGGGGCAACATACATTGGTTTTATATACAATTTGACATATTTTCATCACACTGATTAACATAGCCTTCCTGGCATTTTCTTAGTTATTGTGTTAAGACATTTATACTCTACATTTAGTAAGTTTCACATGTACCCTTGTAAGAAGCACCATAGATGTGGTCCCACCCTTTACCCTCCCTCCCCCCATCCTCCCTCATCCTTTCCCCTCCTTTTCCCCTTTTCCCCTACTCTTAGGTTACAATTGGGTTATACCTTTCATAAAGGTTATACCTTTATACCTATGAAAGCTATAAATTAGTTTCATAGTAGGGCTGAATACATTGGATATTTTTCTTCCATTCTTGAAATTCTTTGCTAAGAAGAATACATTCCAGTTCCATCCATGTAAACATAAAAGAGGTAAAGTCTCCACCTTTCTTTAAGGCTGCATAATATTCCATGGTGTACCTATACCACAATTTATTAATCCATTCGTGGGTCACTGGGCACTTGGGCTTCTGCCATGATTTAGCAATTATGAATTGGGCTGCAATAAACATTCTGGTACAAATATCTTTGTTATAATGTGATTATTGGTCTTCTGGATATATACCTGGTAGAGGAATTGAAGGATCGAATGGCAGGTCTATTTTTAGATCTTTAAGTGTTCCTCAAACATCTTTCCAAAAGGAACGTATTACTTTTTTTTGAAAACTGGGATTTTCCACCAGCAGTGTAGAAATGTTCCCTTTTCTCCACATCCACGCCAACATCTCTGGTTTTGGAATTTTGTGATATGGGCTAATCTTACTGGAGTTAGATGATATCTCAAAATAGTTTTGATTTGCATTTCTCTGATGCTTTAAGGATGATGAGCATTTTTTCATATGTCTGTAGGCCATGTGCCTGTCTTCTTCAGAGAGGGCAGGAGGTTTTGAGGAGATGGAATGTCACATCCATTTGTAGCCAGGGGCTTGGGGGCAGAAGTTAATTTTATAACTGCCCGTGTGTAGAAAAGAATGTGGTCTTTTTTGGAGTGTGTTCCCTGCTCCAGGAAAGGTGTCTTAGGTGGAATGCTGGGTAGGCTATTTTTTACCAACCTATTTGTGCCTAGAGATGGCCTGTGATGAGGCTGATTTCTGTGCTCACACAGGCCTAGCAAATAGGGGGAGTCCCTGTCCATACCTGAGCCAGGAACTCTGTGTCACTTTCCAGTTCTTTATGTACCTGGCCCACCAGAAGGTGTTATTTTCTGACTCAAAAACATTATTTTAGTTGTAATGAGGTTGTTTGAAAATGTTTAATATGTAACATTTGAATATATAAAATATATGTCATATCATAATAACAAGAACACTTGCAACTCCACCCCTTCAATTAGGAGCTAGGATGAATTGTTGCCTCTGTCTTCCTTTCCTTTGCTCCTCGTCTCCAGGTATCCTCTACTCAGAGGAGATCAATGTTGTAACTTTCTAAGATTTTAATTTATAGTTTCTTCAAATAAGTCTGAATCACTAAATAATATAATCCTTAGTTTCATATATTTTGTAATTTCAAAATGGGTACTGATGGATGTGTTTGTGTGTGCATGTGTATACATGTATACATACATGTATATACACATATATATGTGTATGTGTATATATATGTGTGTGTGTATATATTTTTATGATTTTGTTAAAATCATAAAGATAAATTTTTTTTTTAAGATATATATGTATCTTTATGATATATTTTTCCCCTCAGATAAAATTTTGTTTCTAAGAAATTCTGGTGACTTGTTTCTTGTAAAGCAGTGCTTTTTAAACTTAGATGTGTGCACACATCACCTCAGGAGCTTGTTAAAACATGAATTCTGATTCAGTCTGCCCATGGTACTACATAGGGCCTGAGGTTCAGCATTTTCTACAGGCTTCCAGGTCTGGCTCATGCTGTTGGTTTGTGGGTCACACTTTGTTTAACAAAATTGTGTACACGTGTTCACAATTAATAGATACTGTCTTAATCCAAAATAGTTTATTAAGTACAGGCATAGCTTCTAGAAAACATACATTTTCATTAAGTCTATCCCCCCTCCTAATGAAAAGGCGGAGCTTGTGAAAAGAATCATGGAACTGTTTCCCTTTGACCTAAAGGCGTAGAGAACAATACATGTCCCTATCTACACGTCTGGCTAATATGAAACCAAGTTTCCTTTGTTGATGCTTTTGATTGGATACCTTTTTTCTTAAGTTTCTGTAGAGAGGATACTGGTCCACTTTTCTTTGACAACTGGGATTTTCAGGCAATGATTACAATGCATATCAATTACATATATCTTAATATATTTTTACTTATTAATCTTGCATTTTTTCATTACTTCATGAGATTATGGCTCTGGTAAGGTCTTAATAGTGTGAGATATTCAACCTGCAAGAGAAGAACAGAAAGCCACATGACAGAACTTTGAGCACCTCTTCAGTGTGGTTCAGCTGAAAGATCTACAGTTCTGATATGCGGGTGACTAATCATCCTGGTGCTCCCTAGCACATAGATTTCAAGGAGCAGCTGACACTTCTGGTCATCTTAACGATACACTATTTAGCAATAATTTTACTTTCAGAGAGACTGAAAGATACTTGTTACTTAGTGCTATTTATTCTACTTTTGAATTCATGATGTTAAACTGTAAAACCACAATAGCTTTCCATTTTAAGAAGAGCTATTTAGCCATTAAGAAGATGGAAAATATGGTCACATGTTGTATGTGATTGAATAAAGCAATATAAAATAGGGAATTGGGCTCTTAGGTTCTAATAGTTGTCTGCCTTAGTGAGAGAAATTGGTGTTCTGATGAATAAGTCATGAATTACTTCACATAATATTTACTGTTGCTCTAAATAATGATGAATTTTTTAGGTGCATTGTGGATTTGTGAGTCTTTCTAGCCTGTTTGGGGATAGAATAGGTGAAGTTTCTTTTAAAGGACAAGGTGAGAAATGTTTCTCAAATTGGTTTAAGGAACAGCAGGAATTTCTGTGGTCATTATGACTTGCGAGTTCTTAAGGTTTTCTAGCTTCAGGCATAGATGGGTCCATTAATTAATTAATTTTTTAAATTAATTAAAAATTAATCAAGTCAGATCTTGATCCCAATCCCTCTCTGTCTCTCTTTTTCTCTCCTCTCCTCCCCACACACCTTGCTCCTCCTTTCTTTCTCAGTTCTGTTTACTTTGGTGTTGGCTTCATGTTTCCCGGAGGTTGGCCAGGTTGGTAACCTGCAGCTTGAGGCTGATAGTATGTGACAAGTGGCAATCTCAGAGAACACTGAGCTGCTTTCTGTGAAGCTTAGCCCATTAGTTCTCTCCATCTTCTCCTTTATTTGTCCTTCTCCCTTTTTCTTTCCTGTAATTATTTAACTCTTAATCCTTTAACCCTGCCATCCCCAACTCCTGGGCTGCAGGCCTGTAAGGAACCTTGTACAGGATCACCATCTGAGCTCTGCCTCCTGTCCCATCTCCCCACCCCCACTCCCAAACTGCCCCTTTTGTGAAAAATTATCTTCCATGAAATCTATCCCTGGTGCCAGAAAGGTTCTGGGCCTGTTAGGAACTGAACCATATACAAGATGTGAGACTACAAAGCTTCATCTATATTACTGCCGTCCCTCATCACTCACATTACTGCCTGAGCTCCACCTGAGTCCACCTGCCACCCCCATCCATGGAAAAATTGTCTTCCATGAAACAAGTCCCCGGTCTAAGAAGATTGAAGACCACTGCTTTAACCCTTAAATCCCTCTTACTTCCTTTCTTAATTACTCCTCTCTTTTTCTGTATACTTAAAATGTTCAAAAATTCTGGGTGGGTGTGTGGTGAGGTGGACTTGTTGGCAAAGTCATTTAAAATTATATTGTTTATTTTTATTTTTTTTATTAAATCATAGCTGTGTACATGACCCCATTAATGTACACAGCTATGATTTAATAAAAAATAAAATAAAATAATAAAAAAATTATATTGTGTACTGGTTAACATCCTGTAACAATGTTTATAATGAATTAAATAAAAAAGCAGGTTCCAAGTGGCTGTAGACTATGATATCCTTTAAAACACTTCTGAAGAGAACATCTAAGTCAATAAGCAGAATTGTGTATAGGTAGCATTGAAGATATGCAATAAGATATCCTCCAAGGAGTCCACATGGGTTGTGGGTAGGAAAATATTAACTCTAAAAACTTAGCTTACTATCTATAAATATTTCCTTTGGATGGTCATATTCTCTAGGTCCTTTATGCTCCTGATGGAAAATGTGCTTGTATGTGCTTGGTTTTATTCCTTAGAGAGAAAAAGACTGGGGATTTTAATACTGGTTGTGTAGACTTTTGTCTAGTGCCCCTATTTCCAGGATGGTCCAGATAGTTACTCTTGACTGTGCCTGAGGAGAACTGTTATGTGTGTGTGAGCTGAGGGGAGGAGTTGCCAGGCTGTGCTGAGGAAGAAGATCTGGGAAAGAAGTCCCCAGCACCCTGTTCTGAGTTCCAGGGGGGAGCTGCCCCTCTGGAGGTCCTTGAAAGACAAGGGGAGCTTTGCTACCAAGACACAACGCAGAGGAAGTCGACTCCAGCAGCCATAGTCCCTAATTCCCAATGTTTTCTCGTAAAAGAAATCACATGAGCTTCTATATAACTTATTAGAAGTCCCTGTTGAATTCATAATTAAAAATCTAAATGAATCTTTTTTATTAAAGTGTACTTCTAAATGTTTAATATCTAGGAGGTAAATTTGATTTATTTCATCTCAAGTAGTCTTAACCATAAAAATATACAGGAAGATCTTATATAATACCTTAAGATATTTTAATATTTGGCAATTTAAAGATCCTTAAGGAGCTTTATCTTTCTAGAGATATTTTAAGATCTTTGAAGAACATTATCCACATATAGCTCAATAGAAGTCATTACTTATTATCAAGTTATATGTGGAAAGCACTTTATTGAAAATTTTAAAATGGAATAATACCTCACATGAAATTTAAAGTAATATTGCCTATTTAATTTATTGTTCTTTTCAGGGTAATTATGGCTCAATGCTAAAAACCATTGTAATAGTTTTTTTCTTTTTTTTTTTTTTGCCCCCACATCATAAAGAGATGAATATTTCTACTCTAATTAATTTTTAATTCTTTTTTTGTTGTTGTTAATTTTATATGTACAATATTGTCACAAAATAGAAATAGTTAGCAGGTATTGGGTATTGTGTTAATTTTTTTTCTTCTTAGCTCTCGTTTCTTCCCTCTCCTTCTTCCTTTTTATTCTTTAATTCTTCATTTTTCAGTGAAAAAAATAACAGCAACTAACTACTTGCTTTTTGCTCTGCTGGGTACTAAATGCTTCACATGTACCAGGTTATTTAATCCTCAGAGAGATCCTATGAGGAATGATGGTTATCTCTATTTTGCAGTTGTGAAGGCTGAAGCTTCAAGTTTAATTAGAAAGTTTTAGCTTTTTAAAAAAATTTCAGCTTAATACGAGGGTACAAGTAGATTACTGTTTACATTTGTTAGGTAAATTCCTTGTTGTCGTTGTGACCCGCATCTAGGAGGTGTGACATATACCCTTAGGTTGGTTGTGCCCATTAGTTGGGAGCACACCAGTCCCCCTCGTCCCCTCTGCTTTGTCATATGAACCAAACAATGGTTCTCAAAATGTAGCCCCTGGACCAAGAGCCTCAGCAGCATTTGAGGACTTGTTAGAAATGCAAATTCTTAGGTCTTCATGCAGATGTACTGATTCATCATCGGGGGTGGTGCCTGGTGATATATATATATATATATACATACATATATATATATATATATATATATATATATATATATATATATATATTTTTTTTTTTTTTTTTAAGCAAGCTCCAAGGGTGGTTTTGATCCATACTTAAATATGAGAGCCACTGACATAATTCCTGTCTGAACTTCATCTGAAAATTATGTTCTATTATTGTTGATGATAAATATACACATATACATTTGTTATAGCAGTCTGTTATATTTTATTTTACTTCTAAACAAATTATAAACATTCTTGGATTTAAGTTGATTTCTTCTAGTTTATCCTTCTGATTATTTAAAAATTTGTATTTTGGACTAGATTTTTCAAAATGTTACCAGCTAGGATTCAAAATGTATTAATATATAAAAAGGAGCGTGCACTCTCACCAATGAGGGTTACTGTCTAGGAATATAAAGATGAGCCAGGTATCAGTGTATCTATTAATATAATTTACTGCACCAATAAATTAGGAGAGAAAAATCCATTACATTCACCGAGAAAGGTGTTTGATAAATTTAGCAGCCATTTCTAATAAGACTTCTAAGCAAAGTGGGAATAGAAGGAAAGTATTTCAGTGTGATAAATGCTATTTACTAAGATCAACAGCAAACATCATCCTAACGAGTAAAGCACTAAATCCATTTTCAATGAAATCAGAATAGAGAAAAAGATGCTTTCTTTTGCTGTTATTATTAACATTGTTTTATAGGTTGGAGTAAATGCAAAAAGTCAGGAAAATAAAATAATAGCTGTAAACATAAATGACGAAAAAGTAAGATCAATTTTTTTTCCCTAAAGATATTTCTTATACACACAATCCTGAGATGCTGGTGCAAATGACTAAAATTGAACTTTTATAAAGAGCCTTGTTATGTGATAAATATTAAAATATTTCTTATGTTATTACTGTAATAGTCACTTAGAAATGGAAATATGAAAAATATCCCAGTCATAAGAATGACAAAAAATATAAGATACTTAGGTTAACAAGTATTTTATAATTTTATTCATCTTATTTTTATGTAATTATATATAATTTTACATATATAATTTCATTCATCTAATTTTATTCATCTTATTTATTAGATGAATAAAATTAGTGTTGAAGAATATGAAATGAGACAAAAGGACTAATATGCTATTTGTAATATATAAACTGTGCAAATTCATTTAGAATCTTGATTTGTTTTAGGAATTGAATTAAAAAAAATTAAGGTTAGGAAAAAAGAATGTTGGAGAGGAAGTGAAAATATGAAAAGCAGAATAATGAAAAGGTTTCTTACCAGGTATCAAAACATACCATAAAACTATGATAATAACAGTAATGTTGTGTGAGAATAGGGCAAAGATAGATTGGTAGGCTAGAATAAGTACACTGAAATAGATCTCAGTATATATGAAACCAATATTTGATAAAGCTGACATCTTATTTCACTTTGAAAAAGATGATTTATTTAATAAGTAAGGCCTATGCAACTGGCAGTCAATTAAATGGGCATCACTACTTCATACACATATAAAAATAATTTCAGGTGAGTACCAGAATTAAATTAAAAAAATAAAATTTAAGAAGAAATTTAATTGTTCGTGTGTAAACATACAGGTTTGAGAGACTTCACTAACCAAGAAGCTATTAAAGGAAACAGTTTTGGCTACATAAGAATAAAAAATTGGGATACTGCAGAAGCCACAATGACAATAGATAGGCCGTAGCCTGAGAAGATATCTTTGAATTATATTTTCCATGAAAGAAGAGTCTGAGGCAGTGGTTCGAGAGGTGAGGCTTTACTTGTGAGGTGCAAACCGAGGTTTGGTGTGTACTAAAGGAAGAGAAACAGGGGAAGCGTGGTAGAGACTGAGGCAAGCTGTTTTTGCTGCACAAGGCCAGGGAGACAGCAGGCCACATTGCACGTCTGCTCAGTAGACGGCACTCTCGACGCGCTGCAAGGAGGAGTCCTCTTCAGAGAAGTCGGGACAGAGGCGGGAGAGAGAGCTCGTCTGCCCAGCTTTCTGCATGGTGTTCCTGGGGTCAGGGTTTCAGTCACCTTTCAGAACGTGTCAACACCACTTTAATGCTCTTCCCATGCCCCTCATTGAGGTGTTTTGTTTTAGTCTCGTCAGTGTCAGCCCAGCACAGAAGGGATGAAGGGGACAGCCTGACTTCTGAAGCGTTGGTTCTGGCTGCTTCCCCAGCAGGGTTCGCGGTTTAAGAGGCAGGTAGTGTAACCAAGGGGATCTGAGCAGGAGTAGGAGATTTGTAGCCAGTACGATGGCAGAAAGATATAAAAGGGCATTTCAAAGTGGAGATATAAGGGCACACTGACAAGTGAACGACTGCCTCAGTGGATTTCGTGTTCAAGGCATTTGCTACAGTATCAGGGTACACACCTTGGAGGTTCTGACATACATCCTGCTGCCATCATCTCTTGCCTGGGTTGGCCTTCCTGTTTCTACTCTCTTCCCACTCTCGCAGTCTATTCCCATGTGGCAGCCAGAGTAAATGGATCTGGGAGCACTTCATTTCTCCACCCAGAACCCATCTCCCTAGGAAACCAATGACTTGTAAGGCTCCTCCTTATGTGGCTGGTTGTCACTTCTTCGATTTTCTCTCTTACCACAACCACTGTGTCTTCCTTTCTCCAGCCATACTGACGTCAGTGTTTTTCCTACAGGCCAAGGTTCCTGTACCCCAGGGCCTTTGAACGTGTTGAAGGCCCTGGGCTATGTGTTTGGCTTTGTTTGCATGCTTTCTTTTTCATTACCCACTCAGAAGCCACCTTTTCTGTGAGATCTTTCCTGACTATCATTCAAAAAATGTTAAACTTCTCTCCCTTGACAGTTTATATCCTTCTCCTCTGCCTACTTTTTCTTTTATTTTCAGTATTTGCTGATGTAACATACTATGTATTTTTATTTGTTGACTTTTTTTTTTATTTTCTGTCTCTCCAGACAATGTGAACCCCTGTGTTTCATTCACTACTGTATCTTAAAGGCCTAAGATAGTCTCTGGTATAGAGTAGATGCTCAATAAATATTTGTTGAATAAATAAATGACCAGTGAAATAAGAATGAAGCCTGTTGCTGCCAGCCTTATTCTTGTTAGTGGCAAGAGTTGGTGGTTATGTGAGGAGCTGAAAAGAAGCAACCCTGCTTTCTCAACATTGCTGGTGTGGTCCATGTTTTGAGATGTGATAGAAATGGTTCTGTTTGAGGAAATAAGGAAAATCAATACATTAAAGGGAAGGTGAAGAAATCTTGTTGGAAAATAAAGTGATTTGGATTTAGTTTGATGTTAAGCTTTAGATTTAATAAAAACATTGATGGTTATGAAAAGTGAATAAGATAAATATATTTATTTAAAAATGTTTATTCTCAGAAGATGACTTTTTTTGATCTAATGACATGAAGTCATTGGAATAATGTTTTGTGCGATGACAGAGCTTTCTGCTAATGACTTAAAATGGGGGAAGGAAGTGCTGCTGGCAAAACGCAAACAAAAATGTGATCCCCTCTAGTCAGAATTCTCTTCCAATGAAATCAGTATATAATGATCTGATTCACCAGCCAGGAGGATGCTCATGATTTTTTGGAGGATGAGAACAACATAATCTTATTTATACCAGGAAGTACCTGCTGTTTGTTTCGTATGTCAAACTGATATTCCCTGGAAAGCTGTGTTACAAGATGCTAAAAGTTGGGCTGGAAACTTTTTTTTTTTTTTTTTTTTAGAGACAGAGTCTCACTTTGCGCCCTCGGTAGAGTGCTCTGGCATCACAGCTCACAGCAACCTCCAGCTCTTGGGCTTAGGCAATTCTTTTGCCTCAGCCTCCTGAATAGCTGGGACTACAGGTGCCCGCCACAAAGCCTGGCTATTTTTTTTTTTTTTTTTTTTTTTGGTTCTTGCAGTTTGGCCAGGGCTGGGTTTAAACCCATTACCCTCAGTATATGGGTCCAGCGCCCTACTCATTGAGCCACAGGGCATCACCCTGGAAACAATTCTTTCATGATTAAATATGTTTTGAAAACCTTGACTTCTGAAGTTGTAAATATCTAGGAAGGATTTTGAAATATGCTATAATTCTCATATTATAAAATACTTTTATTATAAAGCACTTAATTTATTTGAGAATGATATTGTTTGCAATTTAGCAATTGAGTTTAAGACACACTAGTATATAATGCTAATATGAAGTCTTTAAAAGTCACAGAAGAGTGTGTGTGTGCACGCATGTGTGTAAGTGCACATACTTATTTTGAAGGTTTACATTATCTTAAAGTGACAGTTCATTTTGACATTTTGGTATTAAGTTAGCATCTTTACCTGAAAAATAATGATATTCTGGTTACTTTAAAGAGATAAATTTTGGAAAAGAAAATCTAATTTAATTCTCTTTTAAGCAATAGACTGATTCATCATAGATTTGAGGGATTATATCTGTCCAAATATTTATTATTTAAAACAACCATTTAAATTAAAGGTACTTTGTTATAATAAATCATTTTTTTATTCATGGGATCTTTTAATCTAAAGAAAGAAGTGAATATATTTTTAAATTCTTAATTTTAGTTAAATTTCTCTTGAGTATAAAACTATAATTGTAGATGTTAGCTACATACTCAATAGACTGACATACTTAATGAGATTGCACTATGCCAGATACTACATACAGTGAGGACCAAGAGAGAGAAAACTTCTGTTCCCAAGAAGAATTATTTGTAATGCAGAATTCAGCATGTTGGATAAATAGCAAGATTACTAGAATAACTTTGACCTTCTTCCTGATTATCAAATGGAGAAGAAAAAAAAGTTTTCTGTTTCATTCCATTTCGAATTTTAGAATAAGAATTTTAAATAATCTGAAATTTTTCTGGTGCAAAATAATTTATGCTAAGCATAAATTGCTGGTTTTATATGCGATATCAGGTCCTAATTCTTAAGTCACAAATTTTTCTTATAACTTATGAGTGATGATCTTCATTCAGTGATCATGAATATTATTATTTCTGTTTAGAAATGAGGGACTATCGTGATATTAAGAAGGTATGACACCTTGTATCCTCAAATCAAGATTTTATTATTGATAGAAAGATAACATAGACATTTATGAAATAAGTGCCCAAAATGGAGAAAGAACAACTTGTAAAATTATTAAACAGTTGGTTTTAATTAAGAGCTTAACCATCTAGGTAGCTCAGTGGGTAGTGCGCCAGCCACATTCACCGAGGCTGGAGGGTTTAAGCCAGGCCCACGTCTGCTAAAACAATGACAACTTCAGCAGCAACAACAACAAAAAAATAGCCTGGCATTGTGGCAGGCGCCTGTAGTCCCAGCTACTTGGGAGGCTACGGCAAGAGAATCACTTAAGTCCAAGAGTTAGAGGTTGCTGTGAGCTGTGACGCCATAGCACTCTACCAAGAGTGATAGCTTGAGATTCTGTCTCAAAAAGACTCAAAACAACAAAAAAAGAGCTTAACCATTGAATATAATTTTGAAATTGTATTGAACAATTATTTGCTATTTCTTCAGAATATTCTTCAGAATAAAGAAGAATAAAGTTGCCATTATTAGCAACTCTAATAATAGTTTCTAAAGGTCAGGGCTGGTTACTGATGATTTTCTGCTCTAGTATGTGGAGCTGTCTATGATCTTATGCCTTGTTTTTGAAGTTCAGAACAAGGGTCATTGGTAGATCTCATCACTTAGTTTGATATGTCCAATTATCCTTCCTTTTCAGAGGCTCCTTCAGTTGGAGAGAGAACACCATGTTTTTGATATAGTGACTGTAGATGAACTGACCTCTAGATGACTCTCCTACGAGATTCTTATACATATGCCTACGTACACATGTCCATATGACACATATAACACCCATATATGCACATAAATTCCCGCACAGATAACACACACAAATGTATACATATATATACTTCCCCCTCATATGTTTGCCTAATGGAATGATTATTCAGAATCATCACTCTATAGTCACTAATGCAGCATTTAATAAATGTTAAATATTTTTCCTCCATTAATATTAGGGAGCCATGATTCTCAGATATTCCTGGCACAACCATCTCTTAAACAGTTTAGGGTTAATTTTGGTATCATCTCTAGAAAATACTGTTAAGAAAATGAAGTGGAAATTTTCTATTAACCCAGAGCTTCAGGATATAGAATGGGGGAGGCTGAGATGTAGGGTGTTCTCAGGAAACTGATAGCCACACCATCTCTATTAGAATCCCCCCACACCCAGGAAGGAGAATGATAGAGGATATTAGTTGCTCAGGCTTCTTTCCTACCTTAGTATTTTCAAGAGTCTTGGAGCCACATGGTGGTCGACAGTATCTTTAAATTATTAGTTCAGATCTAGACATCTATTTTGGTTCAGGGAGCTGGTAACAGGACTATTAATGTCTAGAGGAAGGATATTATGTTTCTTGGGTTTTCAAGCTTAGATGGATTTGGTAAAGCTGTTTGGCATTTGTCCCTTCTTATCTCTAGACAAGATTCTATGCAGAGAGAATTATGTACAGAGACTTATTTATATCACTATTCAAATGTGAATGGTTATTTAGGGAACTGACATTATGAACACCATTTGTTATGGAAACATCATTTAGGTTAATTTCGGAACAGTTTCTATATAGATATCTTGAACCCCTTCTCTTGATATTTCAAGCAATAAGTCTATATGTTTATACTCCTAATGTATGGTGTAAGGTAATAATTCAGTGTGGCTGAAGTTATTACAGTATTATTTCTTGGTTCACAAATAATACCTTAAGTTAAAAGAAAAAAAAAAGTCATTTTCTAATCCCAGAGATGTTAACATATGTAGAACAATATAGAGTGGTGAAGAAATTGATACAAATAATATTCAAATTAGATTTTTGTGAACAAGGCCACAATTATTGACTAAATCAGGTTGCTTTATAATTTCTGACCATTTGCAGAATCACTTTTTAGATTTTTAAAAAATATGCTTATGTACTGTACATTTTAGATAATAAAATTTGGATCTTGGTAATGAAAGTGTGTTTTTTTCTTCTTTTCTGAATGAGGAGAGTCTATTTATATAAATGCAATATAGAATGAAGACACATGTTGGAAACCCTGCCTAACCCTTAATAGCATTGCTGTAATTCTCTGTAATGTAAAATTCCCTTCCTTGGTTGTGTGAACAGAATTAGAGTTATTTTAAAGAAACAAAACCATTGGATTTTTATAGTCAATTTAAAAAAAAAAATACTGTGTGGTTAAGACTAGGGTTGGGGCAACAATCACAAAAGGATGATCAATGGACAGGCTTTACTTTCCAGCTGCTTCGCCAGATGGCCATTGCTAGGTATTTTGTACCTTTTAAACAGGTTATGTGTAATAGAATGAAAATGCTTCTATTTAAGCCTTATAAATTTCATGATGCTATCTTGAATATTTTCCTTTTTTAGTTTTTAACAGATAATATTTCTTTATTGTGTAATAGGGTATGCTTATCTTTTTGAGAAAAATATGAACTATCAGAACATAGAGGTGTTTTTTTTTTTTTCTTTTTTTGAGTGTCACTGTGATTTAAAAGTGGTTGCTGAGGAGAAGCCATGTTAACATAACAACAGCTGATGTAGTTGCAAATCTTCCTGTTTTAAGGCTTAGGGTTCTCCCTGCGGAACAATCCTGGCCTGTACAGATGTTGAGCTCACTTAAAAAAAAAAAAAATAGTGCTGAGTTCAATGCAGATGTTCCCACATTGCCCAGCACATAAAAGATTAACCTTTTATGAAGTATCTGCCTACAGAATTCTGGATTAGTATGATCCCATGTGTCTTATTAAAAGCCTGCCCAGGCTTTATTGAACATTGTTTTTATGCTTTTTGTTCTGTAGACAGTTTTTGTGTCTAATATCAAATGAAAAGCATTAGCATACACTAACAAGGATGTCTGATGTTAGCTGCTGCCTTGAGTTTGAAAAGAGAAATATCAAGGTTTGATTAGCTGATTGTCAGTAAGGAATGACTATATTTACACAAATAGGAGGGACTTAGATTTCCCATAAGTCAATTTCTAATGGACAGCCTACGTTGTTTCCTTGGGATGCACATTGATAGAATTTTCCACTGTGATCAGATCTTTGGGCTACGGTTTCCAAGAGTGTGTCCCTACTCTAGTCTAGTCCTGGGCCCTCACTAGAGGAGCCACTAGCCATACATAGCTTACATTGAAATCTCATAAATTTGGTGATAATAATGAAAGCACACGTAGTGAGAATAAGATGGAGTCAGGCAGGCTAAGGCAGACATGACATGGTCAGTTTAGGTCCTAAAATTTACTATTTTATAAATTTAGCTCCCCCCTAAAGACCTAGCTTAGGTAGTTTAGGAGGATTGATTTAGGAGATTAACTTTTGAATTGGAATATTGTAATAGGTCACAGAGGTATGCTGATTATTATTTAGAATAGAGGTTGGTGTGGTCTTTGCTTTCAGATTTTATGTATAAAACTGAATTTGGGAATGAAAGAACAGAACAATCTTGGGCAGGCTGTTCTCACTGTTCTCCAGAATCCCAGTCTTCTGACAGATGAAGTTTGGTGGACTGTGCAATATTGGCAGACAGTGACAGGTGGCCAGATCCTCTTCTTTAAGTCACAGTAATAACAGAAATAGTTTCTGGTTTTAGTTTTTAACAGCAATGAGGTGCTTTGCAGCATGTACTTGCAACTGACACCAGTGCATACTTTCCACGGGGAGCACTTTGAAGGCGACTTTCGTGATATTCAGCAATGAGGTTTGTAGCACTTTTCCCAGGATGAATTTATGAACTTAATTGTCAAACCTCTGTATTCCTTTCTGTTTCAATGAATATTCAAATTAAGAGAAAATAAAAATTCAGTTTGGCAGTCACATAAGCCACATTTCAAGTGCTCAGTGGCCACAGGTGGCTTATGGCTCCTACACTGGATAATGTGAATACAGAACATTTTCCCTGATTGCAGAAAATTCTGATGTACACTCCTGCCCTGAACTTTCAATACTAGGCTGACTCTTATGCTGCAAAGTTTCCATTTGTACTCTGCATTCTTAAAAGAAACTCTCCAGTGGGCTGGAGTTTTAAGTTTATAGTATTAAAATCAAAAGTATCAGCTTTTCCCTAGTATAATGATCTGCTCCTATTACTTGTAACTTAACATTGAATCCTGGAGTGAGAATTTGATTTTGTGTTTTAAGAATGAGTTTGTGGAATAGATAATTTTCTTTTTTAACTCTGAAGAAGAGACTCCTTCAGAACAAGAGTTTGTGAAGTGCCGAGCAATGGAGAGGAAAACTGGAGCAAAATTTCCAGAGTTTAGAAAACACCACCATTTTCCACGCTATTTTTTTATATGTTATAAAATTTACAGAATGATTCACTATTTACATAGCTATTAAGATGACCATAAATGGGTGAGAATATGATTATGTTATCCTGAAATTCATTTTCGTGGGCCTACTTTGAGTGAATGGGTTAGAGTATTTTCCAATTTTCCAAGTTGTATCTCTTTTATAATCTGAAATATCTTTTTAAACTTACAGACTTTCATTCAGATGTTTTACTGGGTACATTTTTACTAGTTTTTCTAGGTCTGCTTTTCTCCACAGTCTAAATTGACAATGCCTTGATTTATTAACTCTATTAATTGGACATCAGCACCTCTCACCTAGTTTATTGCATCAGCCTATAAACTAGGTTTGTTGTCTCTACTTTGTCTCTTCTCCTTTCTGTTCTCTTTCTACTAGAGTTATCATGATCATATCTCAAACCGATTAAAAGCCTTTGGTTAGATTCCCATGATGTCCTGTATTACAGTCAGACACAGACTCTTTAGCACTTTGTTCACTGACCTCTTCCCTATCTACTTGCTCTCTGCAAGACCATTTAATTTTGCTGTAAAAATTGAGGCGGCTTTTTTTTTTTTTTTTTTTTTTTTTTGAGACAGTCTCACCCTGTCACCCTTGGCAGAGCACCTTGGCATCTAGCTCACAACAACCTCTAACTCTTGGGCTCAAGTGAGTCTCTTGCCTCAGCCTCCTGACAAGGTGGCTTTTTAAATTTCCATCCTGTCTCCTTCTACATTTCTCTATATATCATCTGTTTTCTTTTTCTGTCACTCTGCTCAGGGGAAGAAATATTGCTTGTTCTATCAAATTAATTAAAGCAAAGCTGAAGTCTGAATCCCTACTTTAAAAACCCGCAGAGGTTTCCCCACAGAGTGTAGGTGAAAGTTGAAAAGTGTTTGGTTGTAACTGGGTTATAGCTTTCATGTGAAAGCCCTAAATTAGTTTCACAGTAAGGCTGAGTACATTGGGTACTTTTTCTTCCATTCTTGGGATACTTTACTAAGAAGGATATGTTCTAACTCCATCCATGTAAAGATGAAAGAGGAAAAGTCTTCATCTTTCTTTAAGGCTGCATAATATTCCATGGTGTACATATACCACAATTTATTAATCCATTCGTGGAACGATGGGCACCTGGGCTTCTTCCATGACTTAGCAATTATGAATAGGGCTGCGACAAACATTCTGGTACAGATAT
>CAUYPK010111568.1:0-20093 GCA_963574355.1 Loris lydekkerianus | reverse complement strand
CAGGAATGGAAGAAAAAGTATCCAATGTACTCAGCCCTACTATGAAGCTAAATTATAGCTTTCACAAGAAGGCTATAACCCAACTATAGCACAAGACTATGGGGAATGGGCCAAGGAAGGGGAAGGGTGGGGGGAGGTTTGAGTGGAGGGAGGCTAATGGGTGGGGCCATATCTATGGTGCACGTTAGAATGGGTACAGGCGATTGCACTAATGTACACAGCTATGATTTAACAATTAAAAAATAAATTAATTAATTAAAAAGAAAAGAAAGAAATGAAAGAGACCAGAGTCCTCTCCTTCCACCATGTGAGGACACAGTAAAAAGACACTATATAGGAACCAGAAAGTAGGCCCCCACCAGACACAGAATCTGCTGGTACCTCAAGGTTGTACTTCCCAGCCTCCAGAACTGTGAGCAATGAATTTTTTTTTTTTTTTTTTTTTTTTTTTTTGAGACAGAGTCTCAAGCTGTCACCCTTGGTAGAGTGCTGTGGTGTCACAGCTCACAGCAACCTCAAACTCTTGGGCTTGATTCTCTTTCCTCAGCCTCCCAAGTAGCTGGGACTACCGGTGCCCGCCACAATGCCTGGCTGTGTTTTTTGTTGCAGTTGTTGTTGTTTAGCTGGCCTGGGCCAGATTCAAACCCGCCAGCCTGGGTGTATGTGGCCATAACCACTGAGGTATGGGCACCACCAAGCAATCAATTTCTATTGCTTATAAGGCACTTAGTCTAAAGTAATTTGCTGTAGCAACCTGAACAGCCTAAGACAGCAATGGAAATGCAATCTGTCCCAAATCAAACTCTTAAAGCAACTACAATAACAAGGCCCCCAGAAAGCTCATCCTGCTGAATGAATGAAATCCACAAAAGATGTCTCCTAGCTTGGCTAGAGTAGCACAGAGAGACTGCAGCTGATTCAGGAACATATACCCATCCCCAGAACGGTGCAATGGAGAGAGGGTGAGCAGGGAAAACCTCCAGAGAGACAATGTTATTGTCCAAGGAGGAGCAACCCTGGATAGAGGGGTACAACAGGGCAATTCCATCACTAGAAAGAGACCTCAGCCCTGGGGTGGGAGATTCTTTTAGGGGTCTCTGGGTCAGGGTACATGCTTCCTACGCAACAGAATGGCCAATATACCTTCTCAGCATATTACCACCAGGAAGGTGGCTATTTGAGAAGGAGCAGGAGACTTTCTAGCCTCAGATCAGGATCCCATGGCTGTGAATATATCCCTTCTCAGGGACGGGGGTACATTGTCTCCTGTGAGTATAGTTAGTGTGAGCCAAACACTGGTAGACAACATTCTGCATTATTGGGGAACTTAAAAAGGCACTGTCCATTTTATACAGCATTAATGACACACAGTTAATTCATGTTCATACCACGTTAGTATGACTGTTTCTTGCAGAGGGTGACAGAGAAGAGTGTGACAACCCCTTAGCATGAGGGAGGGCCGAGCCCTGGCATCACGGTGCTGTCTATTTGCTCATTCTTCTGAGTCAGTCCTTTACACTCCGTCATTGAGTACCAGACCCTCGCGCTGAGCCTCCAGGACCCTTACTGACTTTGTTCTTAACCCCCTTTAAAAGCCCTTCAACCTGACCTTCACTGTCCAGCCCTCAGGATGCTGCTGCCTCCTCCTTCATGCCTTACCTCAGCTCTCCCTACTCTCCCATGCAATCCCCTTCTCTTTGGAGCTTCTGCCCTAAAGCCATGCCACCCTCTGCCCCTGCGTCAGCACCTCCCTCTCACTGCCTCCCTCCTCGCCCCTCATGGTCCTCACCCTGGGGTCTCTGTGCCCACAGGGCTGACCTGTTCAGTGTCATCCTGGTTGCCCACACCCTGGATGACGTGTTCCCCCAGGCCTTCATCTCTCTCCCGCCTCAGCTGCTCAGTCCCACAGCCATGCCGCAGCCCTCTTACTGCATGGCCCACTCCACTGTCAGCATCTCAGAGCCACAACCCCTGCCCTTCCAACAGTCCCTCCCTCCTTCTTACCACAACTGCCCCTCGCCCGCTGAAGACTATTTGGATACATGGAAAGATCTCTGCCCTCCCCTCTTTGCTAAAAAAGGGACATCTATCTGTAGAGGTGTTTGCCTCCCCTCTCTACCAGGAAGCAGAGAAGTTAATCATCAGTGAAAATGCTAGACGCTTATCAGCCTGGAGATGGCACTGTAAGGTGTCCCTGTAACAAACCTTGCTAGAGCGAGTCCTTATCTACCATTAGCCCACTGTTTGTCTTCCCACAAATTGCCACCCCGAAGTTCAGAGTTTTTTCTTTGTCTTGTCACTTCTCCACGAAATCATTGTTCTTTGCTAAGATGCTATGTAAGCTCAAGTCCCAACCAGCTGGAGTCACCCTTCACTGAGTGTTCCCGTGTGCACGGGGCACACACATGTGAATAAACTTTGGCTTGTGTTCTCTTGAAAGTCTGTTTTATGTTAATCTAATTTTCAGGGCTCCAGCCAAAGGAATCTAATATTCATAGAGGAAAAAGAATGCCCCCCCCCCCCATTCTTCACGTCTCTTCTTTCATCTACAGCTACTGCCCTACCTTTTCCCTCTCATTCACAGCCATGCTCTAAGCTATTCCATCTGGGTTCCTCTGTCTCCACTTGACTGAAAACTGCCCATATACCTCCAGATCCTGGTGCTCTGAGGCTGCTGAATGCCAGAAGCTCTCCAGGGTGTGAGAATGGCTTACCTGAGACAAAAGAGGAAAGAGAGGCAAAGTTGGACAGAGGAGGAAGAGCCTCTAAGGGGACCCAAGGCCCCAGGGACAAGCCTGTCTGCCCCACTATTTCTTCCAGCACCAGCGAACTGGGCTAGACAAGGGAAGAGCTGAGTCAAATCTCAACTTTTGTTTTTTTGATCTGCTGCAGCAGTCCCTTCCTGGGGACTTCCCCTTTTCTCCCCCAAGTCACTTCTAGACTCTAGGTGTTTGGAAGACTTAATTAGCTACTCAAAGGCCACATGCAAGTAACATAGGGAAGGGCAGTTAGGGCCATCAGGCATCTACTGAGCACCTACCTTGTGCCAGGCACTGTGCTGGGAACCTCTGACACCCCTTTGGGGAGAATGTTTCATGACCAATTTTATAGGTGGGAATATAGGTACTCAGAGAGGTGAAATGACCTGCCCAGGGCTGCACAGCTCAAATGAATGGGCCTGGGACTGGTCCTGGGTCTGTCTGCCTTGAAATCCCTGCTCTTTCCCACCTCACCATTTATACTAAACTTGGATAAATGTCTCCATCACATGCAGACCTATTAAAAATTCTGATTCTAGGGCCAAACCCTAGAGGTTCAGCTTCTAGAGCCAAGAGGTTTTTTTTTTTTTTTTTTTTAAGCAAGTTCCTTGGGCATTCTAAAGGTAACCCTGGCACTCGGCGGGCATAGTATCAGGCCTGCGTGGTGTCTGGCTGCCCCTCAGTGGCCAGAGAAACTGCTGCAGCCCCTGTCCCGCAGCGGGAAAAGCCAGGCTGGCGGGCCCTGGCAGGACAGCTGCCTCTCTAAGGGGAAAGAACTGTGCCCAGCAGGGGGCGCAGCAGAACTTGGAGGGAAGGTGCCAGGGCACCTTTACTATTTCTACTCTATACTGGTTTCAGGGATTATTGCCTTAATTTTTTTGTTCATTTGACCAAATGTAATTGTTCTTTGTCCCAGAGTGTCTCTGCACCATGGCAGCTCCTCTTTGAACGTTTCCATAGACTCCTCCCCACCCGCAGGTAAAGCTCCCGGCCCTGCCCTGAGCTCCTGCCCCTGCCTTCTCTCTGGCCCAGTGGTGCTCAACCTTCCGAATGCCGCAGCCCTTTAATACAGGACCTGTGGGTCGCGACCCACAGGTTGAGAACCGCTGCTCTGGCCGGTCTCCTATAGAGTCCTTCTTCATTCTCCAGCTCTTACCCCAGCTTAAATATTCCCTACTCCAGGGGGCCCTCCTTAACGGGTCCACCCCACAGTCCTTTGTTGTCCTGCTAGGACATTTGCCATTGTTTACCCATGCACACACACCTATCCATCGATCCACCCAGCCACCCACTATCCTTCCGTGCACTCATTCACTCACCATCCACGCACAGGTCTGTACTTACACCCGTTCTCCCATCCACTCGCTTATCTGTACCTCCATCTGCCTTGCTGTGTCCAGCAACATGAGCCCAGGAAACTCCTGAAGGTCATGGGCTAGATGTCTTGACTTTTCGCTTGCACTCCTCAGCTGTGCTGTGCCCCAAGCCCTAGATTTTCTTAACGATCCCATTTACCCATCTCTTTCTGCCCTCAAAACTGCCCTACCCTGTGTCCCATTCTATCAAGACCCTTTATTTGGCTACGAAACCAATAAGCCAGTTTGTCATAATTCAATCCTGGGCTATTTAAATTTTCAATTTTTTTAGGAGAGGAGAGGAGCTAAATTTAATGAAACATCTAACCTGTGCTAGGTGTTCTGCCTCAACTATCTTATTCATCAGAGAACTCTCTGAGGTAGGCTTATTACCCATTTTGCCAATGAGTAATCTAACATTCAGGGACGTTAAGCGATATGTTCAAGGCCACACAGCCAGCGAATGACGAGGCGGAGGAGTGAGGTCCAACTAGGGCGTTTTCCATCATCCCCTTAGCTCTGCAAAGCTCCTCTCCTGCTCTGCAAAGTGCGAGCGGTCCTCACCAGAGGGCGCGCAGGTGGCCCTGAGTCGGGCGCGCAGGTGGCCCTGAGTCCGGCTCGCCGCGCGGAGCGTGGGTGGGTCTTGGACCCTGTGGTGCCCACGCTCACCAGCAGGGGGCGGGCGGGGAAAAGGAATGACGCGCGCGGCCGCCGGAGGGGCGGGCGGCAGAGCCGCTGCCGGAGGCCACCGCGGGTCGCTACTCCTGACATTGCCGGTTCCCAAACCTGTTATTAAAATCACCAATACACGTATTGAAGCACCATATCCCTAGCGGAACTTTAATCTTTTTTTATTAATTAACTTAAAAGCTTCAGAACAGAATCCAATCTGCAACTTCCTGGCTTGGGCAATAAAAAAGAACCACCATTAATTGCCTCCTGTGTGCCAGGCACTTTACATACATTTTCTCAGTTAATGGTTACATCTTATCCAGAGAGACAAAGTAATCTGCCCAGATTTACCCAGTAGGGCCAAAATTTCCACCCCAATCTGTCAGACTTCAAAGTGGCTCAGCCTTGGGCACCTGGGAAATAGGCCCCACCATCACCATTATCTTCTTCACCACAATCGCTGTCCCGGGCTGAATAAGATAGTGTATAAGAAGGTAATGCACGTGTCTCCACGGGTGGGGTGTTAAAGCGAAGTAGAAGGTGCTAGTTCTCTGAGGCCTGCCACACTGTGAGTTCCAAAGCAAGTTTGCAAGCACCATCCATCTTCCTTTTGTAGCACCAGTAGCATTATAAACCCTGGTGGCAGCTGTTTTCGTGTCTGATTTACTCAGAAACTGAGGCCTTGAAAGGGAAAGCCCACTTGGTTGAGCTCTTTCAACTGCCTGGTGTTCATTAATTCTCACTGATTCCTACCCTTGACATTTATTGAATGCCTACTGTGGGTCAGGCCTGTGCTAGGCACTGGAATGACTCAGATATTTACCCACCATTCAGGCACTCACAGTCTAAGGAAAGGAAGATTGCCCTAATCAGGACCTTGTCCTTATTCCCCCCTGCCTTCTGTGATGTCATCTCACCTGTCCATCTATTCATTGACCCACCCAGCAATTCATCTAACCTTCCAATCTCCTATCCACCCATCCACCCATCCATCCATCTACCTCTAGTCACCTATTCATCCATCCATCCATCCATCCGTCCGCCTATTCATCCACCCACCCATACACCCACTTATCTGTACATCTGTCTCTGCAGTTGATTAGACACTGCTTCCTCTGGATGGGTCTCTTGTGCTTCCCCCATCATATCACTGATCACTTTAGTTGTAAGTGTCTGTTCTTTTGTCTGTATCCTCTTAAGAACAGGAGACTGGTGCATAATAGGCACTCAGTAATGCTCATGAGATAAAGTACCCCAAGGGGCAGCTGGGAACCTCAGATCATTTGTGTAAAATGATCCACTGGGATACAGGGTGATAATTTTGGAACTTCCATTTGCACTTAATTTTTAACTAAATTACAAGAACACAATCAGTCATGTATTTAATGGCTAGATTAATAATGGTGCAGCTGATGTACTATGTAGTTCTGCACCCAACCCCCACATGGGGCACCCTGGGGAATCCCACACCTTTACGCTGTGGGTGGTCTACTGTGGGCCCCTCTTTTGTTTTCCAGCTTTTAGGCAATTTCAAAACAGGAGTCCCTTGACTATGACATGTCACTGATGTCAATTTTATAAAAACGAGATTTGCAAATATCAGAAACTTTGTGCAACTTTGTAACAAGATGACCAGTGATTAAAAATTTTGAAGCAGTTGATGGTTAAATATGTTTACTATTATCCTTTACTTGAATATCAAATGGCAAAACTGAGTCTTGCATTTAGCAAAACAAGAGGCATAAATCAAGAAAGAAGACATGGGATCTAAGACACAGGGGCTCCCTTTCAGCCCAATAAGGTGGCTGGACACAGGTCTGGAAAGCAGCCAGTTCAGATGGAGCTGATAGAAGGAGGGCTCAGAAAAAATGTCTTGTTAGCGGGCCTGATGTTTTGCCAGGATTTGCCAGTTGAAGTACGTCCGAATTGGTTGGTAAATAGCAGCTAACATGAGCCATCCTTCTCCCACTGCCCAGTCCCTTCTGGGGTCCCATGGATCTGACCATGATCCACACTCTGAGCTAGTAAAGGCTGGCCCAGCAGGGGGCTCCCAGCACCCTGCTTGGTGATTTAGTGACTAGTGCTATTTTTATTCCAATAGCTCTCTCCTATAAATTGTCCCGGGATATTAAATTAAATTGAGTTATTGAAGATTAAATATTTTTAGTATAATTTCCTGCCTGTTAGAATACCTGATAGGATGGAAAATTTGAAAAAAAGTGAAGATATGATATAGGCAAATAGGACAAGAGAAAAGAAAGGCAAACAGAAACTCCGGGACAAACAAAAAGTTGTGGAGAAAGGCAGTGTCCCCTCAGCACGTTAAAGTAGCTAGCTGAGCCACCATTAATATTTGCCTAGTCATAATCAGGTAAACACTGCTTCTTGATTTTTAATTTTTAGAGTAAACAAAGAACAGAAACCTTTCCTGTCATTGTGGAACAGAGTATCAATCTTGAAAACATAAAGTAAAGCTGACCCAGGTTGGGAGGAAGGAATAGGGAGAGAAATTAACACCTTTATCTCACCAAAGGAGAATCAAGAGACGCTATGAAGAATGGCGGGTCTAGGAGATGCACAAAGGTTACTTATACTTATAAAGGCATTCAAATGAGGAATTTAAAATAGTGCATATGATTATCACAGGGTAAGCAGGAAACTAATAGACAATGCCTATAAACACAGGGTAAGCAGGAGACTAATAGACAATACCTAAAACCATTGTCTAGAAAGTATATTAAAGTCATACTGTCTTGAGATAGGGAGTAAAATACTGGCAGAAGCAACTGGAAGAGTCCAGAATGGCCCCCGTGGGAGCTGGTGGAAGGACAATGGCTGGGGCCTTCTTTTATAAGCTCTTTTGTGCTCCTTGACTTTTGTGATTCAGGTAGATCAGGCAGGGACTGTTTGACAGCACTCCCTTCATAGGCACTTCCTGGAATCTAAAATTTATCAACTAGACATTCTTTGCTTAGAAATCCTTTGCAATTCACACTCTGCTCTCTTCCCCCCAAAACCTTGGCCTCTCTCCCCTGTTAGGTCTCATGTGATGAGAAAGACAAGCACATGGGGCCCCAGGGCTGGAAAAGTGCTGCTGAGGTCAGAGGGGATGGAGGGCCCTTCTCTGAGTAGGGCAGATGTGCTATCTGTGGGGGTAGGGAGGGAAGAAGACTGGAGCCCAGAGCTCAGGAGCTCAGCAGCTCAGGGCCTCCAGGCACCTCCTGCACATTGCCTGCTGGGCCTATTGTCCCCAGCCTGTGGGTCACCTGTGGCTCCAGCATTTCTCCCTGAGGACAACAGAGGCAGCAGCTGACAGCTGGGCACATGCACATGTGAGATAAGCCCATCCCTCTGCAGGTGCGTGGAAGCCCTGACCTTGCTCCCCTGCCCTCTTGCCTCCTGTACCCCAAGCCGAAAAGCTGAGGACACCAGTCTGTAGGGCCCCCTTTTGTTTCTCACTACTCCCCTTTCAGTCCACCCCAGAACCTCCACACCCAGACTCTGAGCTGCATCCCACCTCAGGTAAGTCCCCTGGTCCCAAGACAATGTACCCCCTTACCCTCACACACATACACCAAACGCCGGACTATACAGGTCCTGCTCCTAACTAATCTTTTTTGCTACTCAAAGGATGGTTCTTGGATCCACAGCACAGGCACCCAAGAATTTATTAGAAATGCAGAAATCACTCCAGCACTCCTGCATCAGAACCTGCATTTAAAGAAAACTCCCAGCTTACTTACAGTCACCTTAAAGTTTAAAAAGTTGTGAGTTAAGAACACTTAATCTGGTAAGTGAGTTTACCCTACTACTAGTAGCTGACATTTAAAAAATTCTTCCTCTGCTCCAGGCATGTGCTAAGACATTGCATATCTTGTCTTATTTGACTTTCAATTTCCTTTGCAAGGTAGGGACTCCATGGAATCCATTTTCAGACAAAAAAGCTAAAGTTTGGAAAGATCAAACAACTTCCTGAAAATTGCATGGCAAATAGCAGGACTGAGATTTGAACCTAGGCAGTCTCTTGACTCCAGAAAACTCATAGGTCTCAAGACTGAGGGTAGCAACGGCGTTCAACCTTCATCCCATGAAAGTTGCAATTACTTTATTAATAAGAGAGTCTTAGAAAAACATTTGAGTAGGAGGAGGGCTTTAGGAGCTGGAAAGACCTGAGGATGGGAGGAGAGGGGACTTGTTGGGTTCAAGAACCACTTTTTAGCAGGCAACTTTGGGCAAGCCACCTTTGCCTCATCTGTGGATTGAGAATGATGACAACTTCTGCCATCACACTAGGTTATGTGATTATTCAATGAGGAAACTCATGCGAATCCCTTAGTATAGTAAACATCCAACCAACCAACATTTACTGAACTCCTCTGTGCCAGCTGTTGGGGATGTAATGACAGGAGAGGATACCCTGCCTTCTGAACTGCCTGCTCTGGGAGTTCAGAGCTGGGGGTGAGGTGGGATGGGTGGGAAAAAGATATATTAGATTAATAGCCACATAGCGTGTGGTCAGGGACGTACAGGTTACTATGGGTGCAGAGGGAGGGGTGCACAGCCCAGACTATGAGGACAGAAATCCTTCCCTAAAGAAGGTAATACCTCAGTTGAGTTTTGAAGAAGTTAGGCTGGTGGATGAAGTGCTAGATGAAGGGAATAGCATGTACCCAGGGCTGGAACAGCAGTGAAAGAGTTTGCACATAACACTGCCCAGAAGTCAGAGGCTCAAGGGCCCAAGGGAGGCAGTTTCCTGCAACACAGTGCAGAGCAGGGGAAGGGCAGGAACTCCTCAGAGAGCACGTGTGCAGTTTACCTGCCCTGCATGAGCGGATTGCTCTGGGCCCTCCCCCTGCCTTCCTGACACGTTGCAGTTTACCTGCCCTTCATGGGCAGATTGCTCTGGGCCCTCCCCCTGCGTTCCTGATTCCTCTGACTTCTTACTGTCTTTCTCAGCTTCCAAGATCTTTTATCTCCTAACTAAGGCTTCTGCTCTTTTCACTCATATGAAATTTCTCCCCCATTCCCCATCACTGGGTTTGGAGAGCCTGTATTGGGGCTGGTGCCTCAGACCTTCATGGCTCTGCTTCCCAGCTTCTTCCTCAGATCTAGCTTTAGGAACAAGGTGTCCTTAGGGATGCTACTTAACCTCCACTGGGGGTTTGTGCCTCTTCCTCTGGACAGACAGCCAGAGTTCATAGATAAACAAGTAAGGGCTGACTGGCCCCTTCAGTTTGTGCAGTGTTCAACCTGTACAACCACACATGGTGGTCCTGACACTTAAGACCCTGCCTCACTCTCTGCTCAGACTGGGGCACCTTGAAGGTAAAGATGCTGTCATATTCATCTAACACCCCAGGGAGCAGGAACAGGGTCACTGAGTGGGATGAATGGTTGGCCTCATGCCTGTGTTCTCCAGCCCAACTGCCAAGGTAAGAGAAAAGGAATCCAAGGCTGCAGTGTCCCACTTGCCTGGTGGTGCCACTGCCAAGCCCATTTCAGTCTCAAGACCTCCCCAGCATGGACTCATAGCACCTTGACTGACCCATTTCCGCCCTCCAGTGGGACCCAGCCTTGGCAGAGTAGCTGAGGCTGGACAGGTGAGTGGGGTCTTCATGTCCTTCTGTACGAAGGAAGATCCAGGAGAAATAAGGGAACAGGCCGTGCTGTGGGGACACTAAAACCAGGGTGGAGAGATATTAGATTTACCAAGAGAACAAATAACGAATAATTCTAACAGGCAGACCATTTCAGGGCCCTGTGGTTTGGGATTCCAGACTCTCCTGGTGAGTGTGTCCACTGAGCTCCTGCCCAGGGCCCCTGGGAGTCTGGTGTGAGGCTGAACTGCCTGCTACAAGCTTTCAAGCTCTTTGAAATTACCTGTTGCATCTTAAAAATTCATGAGAACTTTGCTCTGTACCTCTGGGTTTGTTTTGACTTAACATTGATGTGCTAAGTTACTTCCGGTGAGTGGGATGGAAGCTGCAGGGACATGCCCGTGCTGACCCATCACTTCACATGCAGCTGGCACAGTGTTGCTGAGAAGACAGCTTTTCTGCTGTTTTGCTGCACTCCGCCTCCTTTCCTAGTCATTCAACTTCCCTCCCCACTTTCTGTCCACGGTCGGACTGGCCCGGTCCTGGTGAACTCATAACTCAGGTTAATACACTCCTCTGAGCACAGATCACTCCAGATGTGACCATGTGGCCCTAGCAGAACCCGTGGGTCTTAGCCCTGGGATGTCAGTTGTTGCTCCTAGGACAGAGCGGTCCTATTTCAGCTCAAAAAGCTGACCTGCTGGGATGTAGCCTGGAAGATTCAAGGTCACTAGCAGAGAAAAGCTGCCTGGGAATGAACTGGCCCAAAGGGAAGATGGAAAGAGGTAAAATCCCAGCAGCACAATTTTAATGCCTGGATCTTACTGTACCTGAAGCCATGATTTTTTTTTATTACACTGGTTTGCATTAGGTTTTTTTCACTTGTAACTAAAAGAGTCATGACTAATTCAACTAGTGGACGCGCGCCCTACTTGGGAGGTGCAAGTTTAGTAGAAAGAACATTGGCCCTTTGGTATGGGAGTCAAAAGACTGAATTTATATCTTCCCTTGCTCATAAATTTGCTTTACAATTTTAGGAGTTAGAATAGGTAATCTCCAGGGTTTCTTCCAATTCTAAGATTTTCTGTTTAAAAACCTTATAAAAACTGAAAGGAAAATTTAAATTTGTAGACTTGAGATGAGATTCTTGGGCTGCAAATTTGGAGATTCTAACTCTGTTTCAGGGCAGGCCTTGGAAATCTATATATTTTAACACAATGTCCAGGTGATTTCGATTTGTAGCCAATGTGGGGACCACTCAGATCCTTAAATTCCCCTTCCCGAGGCAGCCATTTAAAGAGTCCATCCAACAAGGAGTTATTGAGCACCTACTGTGTGTGAGAGGCCCCTTCTTCTAACAATGGCATCCTTGTTGGGTGGGGAGGGTGACCTCCATTCTCATGCTGGACTTTTCTGTAAAATCCCAAAGCTGGCTCTGAGAAAAAACATACATTACTGGTAACACACTTCCTCTAGTCACTCACTCACTCCATAAATGGCGTTTAAAGCTTCTGTTTATGAATAAGCTATTCACTGTCCAGTTGGTTCATTTATAAACAGCAGGTAAATGAACGTGTGCATTTATGCTGCTTTTGCTGTTGATGTCTCATTTAAAACCTTAACAAGGCCATGCCATAGTAACTGTAACTCACACATGACTAGAACTCAAATGGCTTATTATCAAGATAAACATTTATTATATTAAGGTATGCAATATTAGTGTCATATTTTATACATGATTACTTGTAGCATAGTTCAGCTCAGGGCCAACACCATATTGAATTATTTAAAGCCATTTCTCCCAGGGTTATTAAAAAGTTCAGTAAATATATATTAGTGTATAAAATTTTAATGCATGGTTCACATTGCAGCGTTTGCAAGCTCTTGGCCTTTAGAAGAGGAAAGCTGGGAAACAGCTCCAAACAGACTGTGTCTTTGAGAAGGTCCTCACAGCGCGACCAAACACAGCCTTCACTTGTCTCAGCAATGACTTCAAACCCTGCAAAACTCTCTTTAGGCAAGTTACGCGTGAGGAGGCCAGAATAAAGGTGAAGCCACAAATTGTGGCTCTGGGAGAGCTTTGGGTCCCCACCCCAGTGAGTTTGACTCCTGTTGACTTGATGCAGGCAGGGTATGGACTGTATGGACTGCATTACTCAACTGGACAATTAATCTGGTGTTTGCCACCTGGTTATTAACCCATTTTGTGAGTGCTTGTTGTGTTTTCTCTGAACAGTACCTTCCCTGGAAGAGTGGGTGGGACCAAAGAGCACGGTTTTCAAAAGCTCAGCCAAGATTGGGACATGTGCAGTTGGCCCAAGTCTGTAATCCTAGCACTCTGGGAGGCCGAGGTGGGAGGATGGCTTGAGCTTAGGAGTTCAAGGCAAGCCTGAGTGACGTGAGACCTCATCTCTCCTAAAAAATTACAAAAATTAGCTGCAGTTCCAGCTATTCAGGGAGGATCACTTGAGACCGGGAGTTAGACATAGCTGTGAGCTATGCTGATGTCACTGCACTCTACCCAGGGTGACAGAGTGAGACTCTGTCTCAAACAACAATAACAACTCAGCCAAGGTATAGAAGCTTTGCTTGCATCCTGTCAAATGTGGGGCTTGCCACTGCAAAAGTCCCCTCCGTGCCACTGAGAGTTTGCCCCCTCAATAGAGCACTAATAGACCCTGCTAGACAATATTTGGTCACACCAAGTTTGGACTAGGTGACCCTCAGTTTGAGCAAGCTACGGCATTCCTTTGAGCCCCAATTTCCCCAATGAGTACCCGAGGCTGTGACAAGAAGACATATGTCCCAGGCTAGGTGCTGCACAATGGTGCATTCTCCTGCCAGGAACGTTGATTTTCTTCTCCTGAGGTCTGGGTGGTCAGCGCCTTCTCATTTTTCGCCTTTATCCCCCATCTGGCTGTGAATCACCACTGGACAGTGGTGCTTCGTGAGTAATGGTTCTAGGTCAGTAAAATGTATGGTGGTGTTCCTTTCTTTCATCTTTTCCTCAGAAGGAGGAAAAGGTCATTTTTCTTTCTTCTCTGAGTCTCTTAACAAATAAGGGCAGATTAGGTCTGGACTCCTTTGCCTCTGGAGAGGCATTTGGGTCTGAGAGCTCAGAAGAAGCTACCAGAAGTCTGTGCTCAGGATCCCCAGAAGCAGCCTCTGAGATGAGGGTTTGGGGGTAATACAGGCAGTAGCTCAGGGGACACAGTAAGGGAGGGGAGAAATAAGACGGTTGAGGACTGCTACTGCAGGGTGTGTTAGCCAGCAGGTCACTGCGGAGGCACCTTTGTCTTCCTCCCACTGGCCCATGGGGTGTGAACACAGCTCTCTGTGGTTCCTTTATCCACGAGCATTATTTCGCATTTGTTGAGGTTGCTCCCAGGTCATTAACTTCTGGGCACACCCTGCAGCTGGGGAAGTCCTGGGGCAGAGGCTCAGGGGCTTGTAGGAGGATGCTGGTGGCTTCCCCAGAAAGGTGAGTTTCAGGGGTTACCAGCAGACACTCGGCCTCCAAAAGACAGCTCTTCCCCAATGTGGGGTTAAGCTTGGTTCTCTCTGAGGAGAGGGGCGCAGGCTTGTGCTTGCTGCTTTAGGTGACTCCTGAAGGTAGAAGGTAGAATTAGCTTTAATTATATGTTTAAAAGGCTTCATATGTTCACATGCTTAAATCTGGGTATCAGAATTTAAGAAGTTCTTGAAATGTATGAATGTTTCCTTAATATTCTGGTTATGAAGCATTTCTCCCCCCAAAGAAGGTAATATGAGGTCTGTGCATGCTGGGAATGGTACATCATCTTATGTCAGGCTCTGAGGGTGGCACACAGTGGTCAGTGACAGGGTCCTAAAGGATATGATGTTGGCAGTAGCAGTGTAGAAGCACCATGCCCAAGCTAGGCAGGAAAAGTCCATGCCATTCATTTTATTTTTAGTTATTTTTTAATTTCTTTTTATTTTTTATTTTTAGAGACAAAATTTCACTTTGTTGCCCTCGGTAGAGTGTGGTGGTATCACAGCTCACAGCAACTTCCACCTCTTGGGCTTAGGCGATTCTCTTGCCTCAGCTTCCCAAGTAGCTGGGACTACAGGCGCCCACCACAACACCCAGCTATTTTTTTGTTGCAGTTTGGCCAGGGCTGGGTTTGAACCCGCCACCCTCGGTATATGGGGCTAGTGCCCTACCCACTGAGCCATAGGTGCCGCCCTTATTTTTAGTTATTTTTTTGATGCCACTGATTTTAAATGGGCAATGTGGACAACGAGAAGCTCAGTGGTTGACTGAAGATCAGAGACGCCTCCCCAGGGTTTCAGGACTGTCCAAGTCCTCCTGACTTCTTGGGTGATGCTGGGAAAGATGAGATGTCCCTAATAATGAGTTATGTTGGGTATCTCACTGCCTTGGGAAGTGGGGACTGGGGGCCAAATAGTACCCAAATTAGGATAAAAGAAAATAATGCGATGTGTCTTGCTTTTGAGTGTTATAGAGCAAATGAAAACCTATGAAGTAAATACAGTTTTGAAATCAAATATGAGGGAAGCAGAAATATGGGGCCACAATGCCAAGGGTGAGCAGTTGCATTTCAATGGTGAGAGTCCAGCACAGGCACACAGAAAGGGGAGTCTCCTCTGCAGTGAGGGAACACAGCATCAAGAAACTAGAGCACACAGCTGAGGGTAACTATTTAGTAATAGCGAAAAAAAAAAAAAAAAAAAAAAAAAAAGAATGGTGCCTCTTCCCTTCTTAAAGACTCACAAAGTATGTGAAATCATGGAGAAGATGAAGAATAGGGCTTGGGCCTTAGGACAAGTCTAGACCCTCAGGGGAACTTTAAAACACAGAGCAGGAAATCCTGTTTCCCCAAGGGTAACCTGTCACTTTGAGAGATAGCACAGGCTGGAAACGGAGACAGGTTCAAGAAAGGCTAGGAGGAATTCACAATTGGCAAAGGCAGGCATATTACTTGGGAAATTTAAAGTTTGGGGCGCCTGTCTCTGATTGAAAGACACTCTTGACCTTCATAAAACCACCAGCTGGTGGAACCATGTGACTCGGCAGGCCAGTGGGTCACTAAGCAGCAGAATAAATGGAAAACATGGCACTAGTTAACTCAGATGTCTTCCCTTGACTCCACACAAATGGGGCAAAATGTACCGTGGCCCTCTTCCAGTGACATGCATACAGGCGGGCAGATTAAGATTCTCATGGAAGCACCACCTGATATGTATGGAGGAAATACTGTTAAACTGTTGAGGGGCCCCATTTCATTTTCTACCATCCTTCCTCTGCGCTCCTCTTCCTCGCCCCACTCTTATCAGTCTGTCTGCATCCCTGTTTAACACCGGGTTTGATGGTGGAAGTGAGGGGAGAGCAGTCTTGGATGTCACCAAGCCGGGAGCTGCTGTGTCTTCCTGAGTGCCACGTACATGCAGGGAAAATCTAGCCATTTTCCATTTGGAGTGACCCGGGCTCAAAGTTCAGCTTTGCTACTGGCTGATGCTGCATCTTGGACATTTTTCTAAGCCTCTGTTTTCTTATACAGAGAGACTCAAAGCCTCCATGTGGGGATACTGTGATGAATAAATGAGCAGATTGTTTATAAAGTGCTTGATCCCTGGGGAGTGCTTAGCAAATAGAAGCCCTTGTGACGGAAATGACTAAGAAAGTATTAAGGTGGTGATTCAGGTTTGCTGATGTCCTGCCTGGTTGCCTGCAGGGAAGGGTGACAGAAAAACGTTGGATGGTAAAGGAAGACCCAAACTCTTGTGTGCTGAAAAACAACTCCTCTGGGGCATTTGCATGGGCTGCGACTTGGAGGCATCATCTATTCATTCCTACACGGATTCCCTGCCCCACGTTCCATGGGCACACTCATCCCCTCTGCAGACACGCTCACATCATCAGGCTTCCTGGAACCAGTGCCTGCCCCGAGAGGAGGACAGTTGGCACATTACCCCAGTTGTTCTGCAAACTGGACATTTTAAAAGCTCAAGCTGTAGTGGGCTCTGTTGCATTATTGTCCTCAAGGTATCTGCCGGCTCCTAGACCCAGAGTTTTCTCAGATGCCACTAGCACATCCACAGGGCTCTAGAACAAAATGGACTTATTTCAAAGTAAAACTAGTTGAGAGCTTTTGAAGAAAGGCTTTTACTATCATTTTACTCCAGTCAGTTCACTTAGGCTCAAGGAAACATGCTTCTAATCTTTGGTAAAAAGAGAAACCCAGAAAATATTCAGTAAGTCCAAGAGATAAGTGCAAGAAGGTTACAGATGCTGGTGATGTTATAATTCACCCCTTTGGATGATGGAGGCAGCTGTGCCTGTGTGCACAGAGCAGGGTCTTCCTGAACATGCAAACTTGAAAACCACCTGTGCCTCCTGCAGAGGTACTAACTCAGTCCAGAGGCCTGGGGCTGTACCCCTGCCTCACACTGCAGCTGCTTGGCATGGTGGCTGGGACCCAATCTCTGCTCCAACACATAACTGGATGTGTAAACTTGGGCAAGGGTTTCTACTTCCTCATCTTAAAATGGGAATATAAATAGTATCTCCTTATTGTGAGGATTAAAGAAAATAACATGTAGCATTTAGAATCATGTATGGTAAGTGCTCATCAAGTGCTAGATATTGTTTTTACCATCATCATCATAGTTGGCATCATCATTTCTGCTGGATTTCTTGGTCCAACACGTAGTTGACCTGAATTAGCAGATAATTGAAGGTGATTCAGAGTGGCTGTAAAGGAGGACAAGAATTCATACAGGACTCACTTGTCTAATGCCAAGGACGATGGCCGCAGCTTCCCACACCTAAATGCTGGGACAGACATAATCTTTGATAATCTCTGTAAATGTAATCCTATACATTGACTCTATTTGAGCTGAAGTAACCAAAGGACTTCTTGATGGAAGTAAGAAGAGGAAATGAACCTTATTTTTATGGAAAGGAGAAACTAGAGGGCCTTCTACATTTTCATCATCCTGCAATTTGAGGTATAGATTAGACAATTGCTATTTTTTTGGCCACTTTACATCAGAGCTCTTTCCTGCCAGTAGGGAATACTCCATCAGTGATGTTTGCTGGGAGACAGAGCTCTGCCTCTAGTCTCAGAATGCATAAGGATGAGATATCCACTCTTCCAGAAGCTAGGACCTGGGCCTGTGGCCTAAGTTCAGCCAACTAGATATTCCTGCAAAGAATTCGAAAGTTGAAGAAGTGAAGCCAAGAGTCAGGAGTGGGTTATGTAGAAGGGCCGAGTCTAGTGGTGGTAGCATCAGACAGCAGTGCAGTGCTGGTGGTGTTATTGTCACCTGTTAGCGCAACAATCATTTTTCCTGATGCTACTGAGGGGGCAGAGGTGAATGCGATTCACCTGCCTAGACAAATGAGCAGACAGACAGGCAAGCAGGGAATTGGGAGATTATGCAATCCCTGAAGGTGTTCCCAGAGGTTCCCAGAGGGTGTAGGGTTGCAGAGCAGACCTCCAAGAGCAAGTGGGACCCCACTGTGGAGGTGAGAAGCAGTAGAGTTGGCAGGGAGTGTGGGGAGCTCAGCAGTTCTGTGTGGCACTTTGAGTACAAGTTGAAGTTTCAGAACATGGAGTTGGTGATGTAAGCCAAGATTAGGTCATGGGGGACCATATCAGTAAGATAACCATGTATAATTTATCAACCAAATCGAGACTCGTTTTTATACAATTTTTTATTTTTAGTAGAGACAGGGTCTCACTCTTGCTCAGTCTGGTCTCAAACTCCTGAGCTCAGGCTATCCACCTGCCTTGGCTCCCAGAGTGCTAGGATTACAGGTGTGAGCCACCACCCCTGGTATGACACATGTCTTTTGTTAAATTAGATTTTTAATTTTGAGATAATTGTAGATTTGTACACAGTTGTAAAAAGTAATACAGAGAGGTCCTGTGTCCCCTTTACCCAGTTTTCCCCCAGTGATAACAACATGCAAAGGTAAGGCAGGATAACACAACCAGGAAATTGACGTTGGTATCCTCAAGGGACACAACATTTCCACCCTGTTACACGTTTATAGCCACACCCACTTCCCTCCCACCAACCCTCCCCTTAACCCTTGGCAACAATTCATGTTCACTATTTGCATACAATTTTGTCAGTTTTAAAATGCTAAATGGAATCATATATTACCTAATCTTTTAGGACTAACTTTGTACTAGTCAGTATAAATGGATTCATATATCACCTAATGTTTTAGAACTAGCTTTTTCATCTAGCTTAATTCTTTGAAGATTCACCCAGAATGCTGCATTCTGGATAGCTCGTTCCTTTTTGTCATTGGGCGGTGCTCTATGTTGGGTTGTGTCATAGTTTAACTATTCACCAACAGAGGGCATTTGGGCTGTTTCCAGGTTTTTCCCTCTGATAACTGAAGCCTCAATAAATACTTCCTTTTTTGTGACTGTAAGTCTTCATTGTTCTGGAATAAATGCTCAGGAGTGCAAATACTATGGCTTATGGTATTTTCATGCTTAGTTGTTTTTTGTTTGTTTGTTTGTTTGTTTTTAGAGTCAGATTCAGAAGTCTCACTATGTCTTCCTCAGTAGAGTGCTGTAGCATCACAGCTCACAGCAACCCCAAACTCTTGGGCTCAAGCAATTCCCTTGCCTCAGCCTCCCAAGTAGCTGGGACTACAGGAGCCCACCACAACGCTCAGCTATTTCCTTCTTATAGTTGTCATTGTTGTTTAGCTGGCCCGCACCGGGCTCGAACCCGTCAGCCATGGTGCATGTGGCTGGCACCGTAACCCTGTGCTACCGGCGCCGAGCCCACGCTTAGTTTTTTGAGAGCTTGGCAAGTCATTTCCCAGAGTTCAAGGAACTCTGTACCATTTTTCATTTCATGTTGTTCACCACCAACATACAGGGGCTGTCCGGAAAGTATCCGGCCGGGGTTAATATACCGAGAACTGTTTGCATGACCCTGATGTAACCCGCAGCCGTGGCAAGTGGACCGCAACGCGCCTGCGCGGACACTGGCGCCCTAGTCGCCCCTGAGTGAGCGTGTGTGCTGTGTGGCCGTCACATTCACAAAGACTGAATGAACAGAGCAACGCATTTGCCTCGAATTTCGTGATAAGCTTGAACATTCCTCCGAGGAAACTATTTGGATGATTCAGAAGGCTTTCGGGTCCATGTAGTGAGTGCAGCACAAGTAAAAGTGGGGCGCAAACGGTCAGCAGCCGGTGGAAAGTGATCCTCCTTCTGGAAGGCCTGCCCCAGGCAGAGCCCTGAGGACGTGGAACGTGCACAGGTTAGGTTCAGAGACGCTGGGCGAAACGCCTGGGGTGCCAAGGTGACTACTTTGAAGGGAACTGAGACATCATTGTCCTTTGTAGAATGTTTCTTGTGTCTTGTTTCTTCTTCAATAAATGCCTCTATTTTTCATATTACATGGCTGGACACTTTCCGGGTAGACCCCGTATGAGTGATCTGGTTCCTCTGTAATTTGGTATTGTCCCTGTTTTTAATCTTAGCCTTTATGATAGCTGTGTAGTGATGCTTTATTGTGGCTTTAATTTGCATTTGCCTAGTCACTAATAATGTTGAACATCTTCTCGCGTGCTCGCTTACCATCTAGTGTCTGTTCATGTTTCCTCCCTCCTGCCTTTCCTTCCCTCCCTCCCTCCCTCCCTCCCTCCCTCCCTCCCTCCTTCCTTCCTTCCTTCCTTCCTTCCTTCCTTT
>CAUYPK010111566.1:0-41564 GCA_963574355.1 Loris lydekkerianus | reverse complement strand
GAGGGTGAGTGCTCCTTACAGTAAACAAGTCCTTATTGGGTATTGCTTGCAACCTCCATTAGCTTCCGCATAGTTACATCCAATCCGCTGGGCACAGATAGCGTCTTAGGGTAGGCTGCTAGCCAGTATTTAAAGCGCTGTGGACAAAGCCCAGAGAGAGAAGCTTGTCAAGGTTCCTGAATAAACTGCTTGAAGAAGATCTCCTCTGGTCGTGTCTTCCTTGCTGGTCGAGGTTGGGAGCAACAGAAAATAATGATGCAAATAGATGTTTCCTTTTCATCACAATTTAGAGGCAAGAAGTCAGTAAAACAAAATCTTTATTGTGGTGAACAAACAGCTTTTAATACAAAATAATAGATTCAGTGACAATATCTTACAAGAATGAAAGAAATATACATTTTAATAGAAATAAATAAAAGATATCACCAGCTAATGGAAGTTCTTTCAAATTTTCATGCGGGAATTAGGAATATTTGAAAAGTGAAGTGTATGCCAGTGGTTAGAGGTATGGGTCCTGTGTCCATCTTCTACATGTGGATACTCAGTCTTCCCAGCATCATTTGTTAAATAAGTATTTTTTCCCTCATGCATGGTTTTGTTAGGCTATCAAAGACCAAAAAAAAAAAAAAAAAAAAAAGAAAATCAAAGCATATTATTATATATTATTAATGTAGTTAATGTAGTTAATGAAGTTTCATTTTGCCTTTTAAATTACTCTATTGTTTGCCTTTTTAATTTATTTAAGGTATGTATGGCTTCAAATACACATAATATTTTCTTATAATGAATAGCATGTGCAGATGTTATGTATATGATAATGTATTATCTAAGTAGATAGTTGCAATAACCTTATTTTACATGAAGTGATATAATATTATGAAAAGTAAGCTTATTACTGATATAGGTAAAAGATGGTACATATTTTAATCCCTAGAGTAACTACTATTAAAAATAATGCAATACTTTATTTGTAAATATTAATAACAAATAAAAATGAAATCCCCAAAATGCACATAGCAACTAAAAGAAGATAGGAAAGAAGAAAGAGGAATGAAAAAAGTAGAAAAAAGAAGAAAGAAAGATTTAGGGGAAAACAAAACACATAACAATATGGTAGACCTAAATACAAACACATGAATACTTAGATTAAATGTTACTATAATAAACATTTGAAATAAATGGAAATATTGTCCCAAACTAGAGATACGTTAGCTGACGCTAAACAAATGATGGATGAACAAACTTTGGTACATCCATACACTGAAGTACTAATTGACAGTATAGAAGGGTTATCTATTACTATATAAGGCACTCAAAACACATTATGTTAAGGGAAAGAATGCTTAGATACATGAGCATCAATCGTCTAATGCTCTCAGTACAGACATCGAGAAGTCCCACTATGGCTAGTATCAATTCACTTTTCAGACATAAATAAATACTTTCTTGATACTTTATGGCACTTGCCTATTTTGTCTGTTCTAAAATCTTGTATCATTAACATCTTACAATACTCATTTCTTTGGGTCTAATTTATTTCACTTAATATTTCCTTATGACATTCATTCATACTGTTGTTGAGAGTTACTGTTCACTCCTTTTCATTGCTATATCCCTCATGGGTGTCCAACCACACCCACGGCTGGCTGTGAATACTTACCTGTCTTGGGCCACACATTAAATATACAAACACTAACAAAAGCTAATGAGCAAAAAAAGGTCCATGCATAATTTTCATGATACCTGCCATCACAGATAATCATTCATAGCCAGCCGAGGGCAGTAGTAAACACACCCCTGTTAGTAACCCAATTTATGTGTAAACCAAACACATTTATTCATTTTCCTGCTAGTAAGCATTTGGAAAGTTTGCAGTTAGAACTATTGTGAATGGTGCTAATATGAATATTAGTAATACTTTGCTGTGTATGTAAGCATTATAATAGAATAAATACCTAGGAATGAAACTTCTATATTGTAAGACAGGCATGTGTTCCGATCTAAAATTACTAGTGGCTATGTCAATTTAAATATATGTCTGCAGGAACAAGTTTTTTAGCATTTCTCATACTGTTGTCAAAACTTGGTATTTACTTACTTTGCTTACTTTAGCCACTCTGTACTGCATATAGTTATGCTGTATCATAGCTTTATTTTTCATTTTTCTGATAACAAATATGAAAACTTACATAGTTTTCATATTGACAGATAGTGAATCTATATCATTTATAAAAAAGAATAGTTTTGATGTAAATGAAGTTTCATTTTGCCATAAATAAAGTGGCTTATCATATGAAACACAATTATGAATTGTTTAGTTTTGTTTTTTAGTTATTCTATCCCTGTATCAATTAGGCATTGGTCAATATTGGTACAGTATGAAAATCATACATGATATCTGCTTATCTGCATTCTTAGGTTTTATGCTTTTTTTTCTTTATCTATTTAGTACCTTTTTCTTAAGCTATTAATAAGCTTTTTTTTATTCACAAAATTTCTAGAAACAAGTTGTACATTTACATAGATACCTACACTGTGGATGTTTACTTGGATTGTCCAGATATATACACAATTTGAATGGGATAATGTCCCTATTATATTGAGTCTTTTAATTTATGATATAGCTCTTTCAGTTTTGTCTTTCAAAATCATATTTAATTTTTTTTACATTTTGTATATGAGAATAGAATCTTTGTTAGTTTTATTCCTATTTATGTGATGTTTTCGATGTTGTTATAAATAACATTGTCTGTAACTCTTTATACTTTTCTTAAGATTATGATGATAGGCATTCCTTATTCCTATTTTCAGGAGGAATGTCTTCATTATTTCAGAGGTGGTATGAGATATGTATAGATTTTTATGAATGATTTATTATTTTAAACATATATTATTTCTAGTTTATTTTCAGTTTTCTCAAACATTTTTTTTTTTTGGAATCTATCCACATAACCAATTAAGTCTTCTGCTTATTAACATGTTGAGTCAAGAAGATTAACTTTCTATGTCAAACAAACTATTTACAATAAAACCTACTTAGTCAGAATTTACTTTTTTTGTATTTCATTTAGGACATGATATTTTCATCTGTATTAATAAGAAATATTTTTCTGTAATTTACTACTTGTATTGTCTTTTGATATATATATATTTTTTGTTGTTTTTTTTTTTTTTTTGCTATGTTGGATTTATTTCTCCTTACAAATCAAAAGTTATATTCCCATTACATTAACAGCAGGCAAAATCTTGAACAGGCACTTTATAAAAAGTAAAGTTATATAAAATACACATGAAAGAGTGCTGATCATCATTTTGATCATAGGGTTGCAAATTAAATTCCAATAAGACAGCACTTCGTATTTGCTGTGTTCTGATTGGTAAGTGAGAAGAGTGGTTGAAAATCCTGTTTCAATTTATTTCTCCTTCTTGGGCTGTAAAATAATATTTGGTATTCTCTCATGCCCAACTCAGGTGACCTTGAGGCTTGCCACTTTGCTTTTTCAGACTTTGGCTTACTCCTTAACTTCCTTCAGCTCGTTTTTCATAATTAAATGACCTGAAGAACAGCCAACATTAATACTAAAACTATTGCTAGTGTTTAGGATAGGGAAATGCCTTCAAGGTCAGAGGTAGATTCTCAACACTTCTCTGAAAGCTACTTGCCTCTTCAGAATCTTCCTCCTCTTGATACTCAAGTTTCTGATGCTCTCTGATAACTTCAAATGCAAGTTTGCTTGTTTTGTTTATTTGAAGGATTCTACAGTGTAATATCGAATCTCGCCAAGTGCTATCTAGAAGTATCATTTTTTCACGGTACATATTTAATTTAAAAAATCATCTGTTTTAGCATAGAAAATTGAGAAAATTCAAATGCCTACTCTGTATTTGACCCAGTGTCATGTAACGGGTGAGATAATGATCATATGTGATGATATTTCAACATTCATGAAGCCTTCGTACTGTGAAAAACAAGATAAAACCAAGTTAACCACAAAACAAATGTTCCATAAAATTAAAAGTGAATAGTTTTCCCTGGAAAATATTTTCCCATTTTTTGTATGAGTACATTTAGCCATTTTGTTAACCTAACTGTGCTTCATCTGTCACACACATTTCATCTTCGTCCCAGGGAAAATTTCAGACATAAGAATTTTAACGTTGATTTTTGAAGGTGGAATAGAGATTCTTTAAGATTAATTTAAGATTGTTTATGTTAAAGACATTGCAAAAATTAACACTAGACAAGAACATTAAAAAAGTTTTGTATATGTAGATATGTTAACTATATTATGGTTAAATCCCACATATGAGAAACTCCTTTTCTTTCTTCTTTAGGTAAGTATGTTCAAGAAGCAGATGGCATATCCAACTGTTAGCAATTGGCACAACAGGTAAAAAATGAGAAAAAATTAAGGGCTATTGAACACTAGGGAGCAATATTCATCTTGGCATATTGGGAATTAACTGTAAAGCTCTCGTTAATTTTAATGAGTGTGTGCGGCCAATCTGGAGATTTTCACACTGAGTCAGCACAAAGTTATAGAGCACAGGTGTTCAATTGTCAGTGGATTTAACATCTGATCTGAATGAATTTTAAAAACTGCATATTAAAAATAATCACTAGCAAAGATAAAAAGTTCTGGAAACAAAATTGCTATGTTAAATGAGAAAAATTTAAGAAAATTTGAGAAGTGTTAGAGAAAAACTTAGCTCCATCTCACTTAATAATTTCATGTGTAGATATGTATTTTGTTTTCTTAGAAGTATTATATAAAGGTATCTCACATTTTATGATGTCAGTATTTTTATTATCTATAGTTAAATTTTCAATATTAATTTTTATTAAAATATATTCTATAAAATAAAACTTATTTTCTGATGTACAAGCACTAAAACTTTCTTTGCTAAGATGTTTGCAATAGAATGGCCTCAATACACTAGGAAAATACTTACATTTCAGTGTAAATGAATATGCAATTTGAATCTTATTCAGTCAGGTAGCAACTACTTGTTTTATAACCCAAGATAGGGGTAAGTAAGCACAGCATCGAACATATCTAGGCTGTCTTTTGCTAACTTTATTTATCTAAACACTTTTGCTATTTTTATATTCAAGATTTGTAAAAATCTCTAAGGAACTTGACATCATATCCTAGCATCTGAGTTTCTGTTTCACAAGACACTGTAGAAATACCTCATAGTGACTTTACTGCTTCTGAATGTATGCATCAGATAAATTCTTAAAAGCACAAAAATTAATGTTTTTCAGTAGCTAGACTTTATTCCATTCCTATTGTCTTCATTTTTCTCAGCAGTTATAAATATATATAATTTGCTATTTTAAAAAACTCATCTTTTTTTTCAGCCACTGAAAAATATGACATCCATTTGGAGATTACAAAACTTGTAGTGAGTGTGTGATTAGCTTTGAAAGAGGAAAAAAGGTATTGATTTCTGAGACAGAGTTTCACTTTGTCGCCCTTGGTAGAGTGCTGTAGCTTCACAGCTCACAGCAACCTCCAGCTTTTGGGCTTGGGAGATTCTTTTGCCTAAGCCTCCACAATAGATGGGACTACATGCTCCCACCACTACACCTGGCTATTTCTTCATTGTTACAGTTAGGCTGTGGTCAGGTTTGAACCCCCCACCCTTAGTGTATGGGGCCAGTGCTCTACTCGCTGAGCCACAGGCACTGCCAGAATCATATGTCTTTTTATCCAAAATATAGGTTTCTATGGCTATACATTGTGTGGTTAAACAATGTCTACAGCCATCAAACCTGATTTCAGGATACTTAATACTTCCTGTGCATACCTTCTTAGACACCCTATTAAGCCTATTTGAATCTCTATCTTTTGATACATAGTAGATACATAATATCTACTTTGTATTTATTTTCAGGATAAAGGACAGAAAGAATAGATTGTGTCTACAGGTTAAGAACTAAGTACATATTGTATTTTCTATTTTTCATATTTTAGTGAGCAAGAAAATCACTTGGAGACATTATATGACGAGTCATTATGGTTTCCCAATATCATGTTCTCCATATAGTAGGTCTGTGTTATGGTTTTGGAATTTCATATTTAATAAGCACTCCCGTGTATCTCTGATGTGCATGGCTTCTAAACCAGAAGATACGTTACTCTAAGAAACATTCTGTTTATTTTTAGAGAAAAAAATCAAAAGCTAACTATGTATAGATTCTAGCAAGACCAATAAAGCTCAAATGTTTTGGCTTCTCTTTTTATGAAAACATAATAAGTAAATTTAAAATCTATCTTCATGTAAAACTATTGTTTTTGAGGACAAACTACACTTTTCCATTCCTAAGGGAATTCTTCTTCTTTGTGTCTTTATTTCAGCACTTACCTATTTAAACTAATAAATGAAAACAGAACTGCCTTAATGTGAGAGCAAGCAGATTTATTTGGGTAGTTTTTATAAAAGGCACATACGTAAAAGAAATGTTACGCTTCTGTTTTCTGTAAGCAGTAAAGACCAATAATTTGCTCCAGAAAGCAGACATAAGCTATTATTTCTTCTCTTAGCACTTTATTTTTTAAAATAAAATCATTTTTTGGCTCAGGCATGTTCTGTATAAGAAAGGACTAAAGAAAAGTAGGAAAACACTAACAGCAAGAGGACAAATAGACAAGTGGTATTTTAACACATTAAAAAAACGGCACAGATAAGAGAAGAGCCATAGTGAAGGGACAACTCCTAAATTGGGAGAAAATTTTTTCAAACGATAAATTTGGTGCAGTTAATATACAAAATATATAGGGAACTTTATCTGATTTAAAAATGGATAAGTGACCTAAACACACATTTCTCAAAAGAAAACCTACAAATGAGCAACAGATATATGAAAAAATGTTCAATGTCATAATCAGGGAAATACAAATGTAAACTCCAGTGAGATATTTCTTTGCACCTGACCACTCCCCTGGGCCATCTGGTGACAATACTGGTATTCAGCAATGAGGTATGTAGCCCTTTTTCTAGGATGAGTTCACAAATTTAATTATTGGACCTCAGACAGCGACAGCTTTGATGGCCATTCCAGAAAAAGAGTTCCAAAGTTGCTTTGTATGGTGGACTAGGCACTTGCATTGGTGCATAGCTTTCTGAGGGTAGTAGTTTGGAGGTGACTGTAATGATTTTCAGCAATGAGGTGTGCAGCACTTTTTCTAGGATGGGTTCATGAAGAGAATGGTCTAACTTTATGTGTGTATATACATACACACACACACACAATGTGATGCTATTTAGCCTCATAAAGGAAGGCTATCCTGTCACTTGCAACAAGACAGGTGAACTTGGAAGGAATTATGTGTGAAATAAGGCAGGCATAGAAAGACAAATACTTTATTATATTACTTATATGTGGAATCTAAAGAAATTTAGATTAGAATGGTTGTTACCAGAGTCTGGGACAGATGGAGAATGAGGAAAGAGGAGAGGTTGGTCAAAGGATTTGTTAGACAGGAAAAATAAGTTTTAGTGATTCTATTGCATAGTATGGTGACTAGAGTTAATCAGAATATATGTTATATTTCAAAATTGCTAAAAGAGATTTTAAATGATCTTACCACAAAAAAATGACATGAATATAAGGTGATATGTCAATTGACTTGATCTAATTACTCCACTATATATACATAACCACGTATTTCAAAACATTACATTGTACCCTATAAACATATGCAATTATTTATCAATTAAAAATAAAATTAATAAGAAAACATGTTCCCTGCCTGTTTGCAGGTAGCCTGCAGCAGGCGTCCTGCTTGGGGGAGGAGCCCAATTCATAATAGCCAAGACATGGAAACAGCCCAAGTGCCCATCAACCCATGAATGGTTTAACAAATTGTGATATATGTACACCACGGAATACTATGCAACCATAAAAAGATGGTGACTTCACATCTTTTATGTATACTTGGATGGAGCTGAAACATATTCTTCTTAGTAAAGTATCTCAAGAATGGGGGAAAAAAGTATTCAATGTACTCAATACTACGATGAAATCAATATATTAATACAACCACCTACACTCTCATACAAATGGTAAAACATAACTATAGCCCAGAAAGCAGAAGGGAAGAGGAGAGTGAGGGGAGGGGAGGGCGATATGGGAGGAATGAGGATATTTGGGGGGAACCTCACCTAATGTGCATGATGTAACGATACATTTCAAAACTATTAAGAAATGAGTATAACTGTGATGGATATGTTACTTAGTTCAATGTAAGCATTTCGCATTGTATATCAAAGCAGTACCCTGAACCCCATAAATTCATCAATGTACAGAGTTATGATTTAATAAAAAATAATTTAAAAAAAGAAAACATAATCTGAATAATTTGAGGTTTATATAATGCAGATATTGTATAATGAGCTCCCTTAACCCATAATAACATGAGTTTGAAATAGTTTCTGATCAGTTTACTTTGCTGATTTTGAAATTTTGTTTTTCTCTTAAATTATAAAAGCCATAATATTTATCTTCAGATATATTTTAGTTTGGCTTGTTTGAGTGTTTCTTCACTCCCAAGAAAACAGAGATAATCTTTTTCTTTCTTTATTTTTTTTTTTTGTATAGAAATTCTCTAAATTTGGTTTTTAGGCCATTGAACTGGAAGTTTGTTCAGCATAAATTAGCATATGTTACATATGAATGGTAGGCAATTACAGTGTAAAAAGATGTTTGAGAAAATTCTATTTGGAAGACACCAGTAGAATTTTATTGTTTTAATTATTTGCCTTGTGTACTGGTTCTGCAAATTGTACATACTGCAACTTCTGATATTGCAGGTTCTACTGGTCAGCAGGAGACTTGATTAAGTTGAATTTGAGTAATCCCAACTTCAAGAAATACTAAAATTATTTTTGGAAGTATATTGGTCAATTTCATGATGTTTATAATACTATGATTATTTATTTATTTATTTTATTAAAAGCAAAGGCTGTCCCAAAAATTGCCTGTAAATATTTACAACATATTTTGCAAAATATTTTACTAAATACTTACAAAATATTCTCTGTGTGTCATCCACCTCTTTGTAAAATGTTGTAATGAATATTTTGGAAGTAAAGATACCTTTAGCTTCAATTTCTCATTTTCCCTATGTATGGTGACTTCAGAGGTGATGTTTGGGACACTGTGCAATTAGCCTTCCTAAATGATACTAAACACTTTTTGTCCTATTATTTTGTCTGTTGCCTATTAAAGTGTTTGAAATGTAGCAGGTACCAGTATTAAATAAATGTGAAATGATCACATATACACATATATGCACACATACACCTTCTCTGAAATAACACTTTAATAGCTAGCTAAGATCTCTTTTGTGGCATCAACTTTTAGAAAAGTATGAAAAGTACAGGCTGTGTAACACAGACTAACTTATACTTTCAATCTAATTTTTCAGTCTCTTTAAAGGGGCATTTGTTTTGTACATCAGCTCTGTTGAGAACATTATTTTTATGTCCCGTGATCTTCACTGAATTTGATTTGGACTATAATATGAATATAAATCTTTAATCTAGCCTCTTCAAGATTAGAGTTATTGTTACCATGGAAACTGCTTCTTTCTGTATGCACTAATCCTAAAACTTTAAATTTTTGTAGACGGTCATTAAGTTTAAGCTAATGGATGAAAACCAAGTTAGAACTGTGGTGTTATGTGTAACTTTTTCATCTTCCCTTTGCAAAGTTATATAATCTTAAACTTCATTAAATATTTCAACACAAAATGATATAGTTCATCGTACTGGATTGGGTCATTTATAAACAGACACTGATATGAGATTGTATCTGAGAGTGATTTATTCAGGTGTTTCCAGGAGAAACAGAAAAGGGAGTAAGAGAAGCAGCATGGTGAAGAAGAAGAAGAAAAGCAATGTGTTATTGTGCATGAAGTTTCAGCCTTGGGATGATTTTGGAGATCTGGACGATCAGAATTCGTTCCACCTGGAAGCAGGGAGCCAGACTTTCCTACCTCCTATCAGCCTGTCATCAGGCATGAGCAGTCCTCTGAGTTCTTCGTGCCTCCCTACTTATTCGTTCACTTAGCTGCCTTTGGGGATGGGCCTACATAACCAATGAAAGGAATTTGAAGGACTGTGGTTGATATGCTAACATATTACACAGCAGTCAGCTCCTGGCCCTGCTCATAGCTACCTATTTCTCGAGTGATATATACCCATCTACTTCCAGAATCCACATGATGGTCATTAGTTACAACCTAGAAAGCCTGCCAAGAAGACTTAATGAGATAAGCCACAGCTCTTCCTACTGAAGTAGTTCCTGAGGTTGTGATTAGTATTCATGACCTCTTTCTCTTTTCTCCTTTCTAAGGTCTGTTTACCTGAATGATCTTTTCTTCACATCTAGGTGGCTTTCACTGGGAGAGAAATAATTCAAATTTTTATTCCAGAAGGATTTGAACTAAAAGTTACCAGCCCATGCTACAAGAATGGGCATAACTAAGAGACCCACCAATGAATCAATTAAGTGCCAACAATGTTTCTTCTCACTGCCATTATGTAGCAGTGGCTATGTAACCCTTTGTAATGATTAGTGTAAGTCACTCTTTCTGGTAGGGTAACTCATTTCACTGAGCAAGAGGAACCCTACATTAGAATGCAGCTGTACCTTTATGTTTAGTGGGAATCTTAATTTATCCTCAGGTAGAAGCTTACTGTCTGCATTCATTTTTTAATGGAATAGATAAGACCATGCCTAATAATGTCTACCCAGGAGTATGAAGCTGGATCATTTCTGATGAAAACAAACATATAAGATTTTTTTAAAATTACTCTGCTTATCTTTCAACAACAAGAAAAATGATCCTATGCTTGTGCATGTAATGACACAGGGCCACATGACTGATGACTAAGAGAAAAGAAAAGGAAATAAAAGCAGAAATATATACTAATAAATGCTAGAATTACCAAAAAAATGATGATTAATACCATCAAAAAATTGAAGAAATAGAGACAACGTAATTGGAAAAAATAAAACTAAAGGACGTAATTCAAATCCATGCTGCTGTGGTTTGAAAGTTGTTTATTCACTCTGAAACACCTGTTGAAATTTGATTGCCTTTGTGGCAGTGTTGAGAGGTGGGCTCTAACAGGAGGTAGAGGTGTAGGTGATGGGGGCAGATCCTTCATGAACAAGATACATGAGGGCTTACAGGAGTAATTTCTCACTGAAACTGGAGAGAGGTTATTATAAGGAGAGTTTCTTCCTTGTGTTTGCTCTCAGTGCACACATCCACTCCCCATTCCACTTCTTGGTCGTGTTACTCCTCAGGGGACCCTCACCAGAAAATGACCAGATGTGACTAACTGAACTTTGACTTCCAAGTGTTCAAAACCACAAACCCAAATAAATCTCTTTTCTGTGTAAAGTTCTAGTTTCAGGTTTTCCTTTATAGCAAGAGAAAATGGACCAAGACACGCACAAATGAGAATTCTTGAACTAAAAAACACAATCTCTGAAATTGTTCTCTATTATGCAAAAAAAGCCAATTAGACAAGCAGAAGACATCAGTATTGAGCTAATGAAATATGCCAACTGAAATATACAGAGAAGTATAGAATACACACTCTTGGGCTTTAAGTGATTCTCTGCCTCAGACTCCCAAGTAGGTGGGACTACAGGCACCTACCACAATGTCTGGTTATTTTTTAGAGATGGGGTCTTGCTCTTGCTCAGGCTGGTCTAAAACTCCTGAGCTCAGGCAATACACCTGCCTCAGCCCCCCAAGTGATAATATTACTGCACCAGGCCTAGTGTCAATGAATTTTTAAGATAAAAGACATGCCAGGATATGAAATGTAAAATGGGAAATTTAAAAGCCAGGGAGGTGGGGGGGGGGGCAAATAGTAAACTTCCAAAGTAATAACAATTAGAATGATAGCTTAATTCTTAAAAGAAAGAGTAGAATAAAATAGAGAATAGAGAATGGAAAGGCAACCTCTAAAGTCTTTGAGAAGGTAACAATCATGTTAGAATTTTACACCTATTGAAAATAGACTTTTAAAATAATGAAAAAATAAATATTTACAAAAATGTTTCAATGTGGTAAAATAGGTATTACAAAATTTGTTGTTTTAATTGCTTTAGATGTTCTACTAACATTCATTACATTCACAATGTTGTGAAAGCATAATCATTATTTCCAAAATATTTTAATCACCCCAAAGGGAAATTCTGTAGCTATTAAATAATAACTCACAGCTCTTCCTTCTCCTTAGCCCTAGGCAACCAGGCTACCAATAACCTTACCTTCCTTCCTTCTTTCTTTCTTTTTTTCTTTCCTTTTCCCTTTCTTTCCTCTCTGTCTCTCTAGATATAGATAGATAGACACTACAGCTGTATATGTACACACAATGTATATATACACATACTTATATGTACGTAGTTATATATATGAATTTCTTATATCAAATATATGGAATCAAACAATATATTTTTGATGTCATTTTGACAATATGTTTTGTCATTTTGACAAGTTGCTCTCACTTACCATACTGTTTTCCAGGTTTTCATGTTCTAGCATGTATTAGAACTTTTTATGACTGAATAATAGTCCATTGTAGGTACATTCGACAATTTATCTGTTGATGGCAGGGTTTGTTTTTTTTTTTTTCACTTTTTGCCTATTGTGAATAATTCTGCAATGAACACTATCATAACACTGTTTGGGTGCTATTTTCTGTTCTTTGTGGTACATACCTAGAAGTAAAATTACTGGGTCATATAGGAATTCTATATTTACCTTTTTCAAAATATTTTTTATTCTAAATTATTCTAGGTACATAATAGTTGAATATCTTTGTAGAGTACCATGTTTTGACATAAACATTCTATATTTACCTTTTAAAGTAACTGCCAAAATATTTTCCACAGTGCTGTATCATTTCACATCCCTATCAGCAATCTTTTTCTATTTTAGTAGAGATGAGGTCTCACTCTTTCTTACGCTGGTCTCCAACACCTGTGCTCAAGCAAACCACTGCCTTGGCCTCCTGGAGTGCTAGGAATATAAGCGTGAGCCACCATGCTCAGCTGTTAATAACAAGTTTTAAACATGAGTCACTTGGGGGTAGAAAAGTGTAAAGAAAGGAGTTACACAATCAGAAATTAAGAAAAAAATGTACATAAAAAACAGTCAGACATATGATTTTAACAGCATAAGCAATGATTATTTTAAACATTCTAAGTATTAGATTATTTAAAGGTTGATAGTCTTGATTAAAGTTATTCAAGGTTATATGTAACTTAAAATGTTTTAATTTAAGAACTAATTGTACATATAGAGGAAAATAAATGAGCACAAATTTTCATAGTTGCATTTTCTTTTTTGAGAATGTAATAAAACGTGACTTATAACTCTTTACATCATTATTATTCAGAAATAAATACTAGTCATAATAATACATATATTAGGACTCCATTTATTAAAAAAGATAAAAATATATGTATATATAGCTGTATAGTTATTTAGTTGTATATATTTATATAACTACACACACACACATGCATACACAGTGCCAAAAAATATATATAATAATTTTTATAAAAGGACAGAAGTGTACCAAATTTGGAATCTCAAGACACATTTGACTTCTATAGTTACAAAAGGTACTCAACATGGTTTGTATTCATGTTTTATTATCAGTATATATTGAAATTACAATTTTAATATAGTATTTTTCCTTTCTCTAAAATGTGTATACATTTTTTGACACCCTCTGTATATACTGAGTGTATTTACAACAGTTAGAAGAATGCACATTGAATGGATATCAGGACCCCGCTTCAAGGCATGGAAAGAGTGAGATGAATTTAAAAAAAATCACCACAATTTACTCCGCACCCTTGTGTGTTGCTTAAATAGTTCACATGAGGAAGCATTTATTCATCTAGTAGTCGTCTAAATTTTATTAGAGATAAAATTGTTCATATATATATATATATATATATTAAATTTATTTATTTTTATTATTATTTTTTTTTGCTGTTTTTGGCCGGGGCTGGGTTTGAACCCACCACCTCCAGCATATGGGGTCGGCGCCCTACTCCTTTGAGCTGCAGACGCCACCCTGTTCGTATATATTTTAACGTGCATAATGATGGGTAGATATCAAATGTTTAGTTTTTAACTTTTAAATTGATACACAATAATTATACACGTTTATAGGGAACATGTGATGTTTCAATGCACATACATAATGTGTAGTATCCATCACCTCAAACATTTTCCAATTGTTTGAGCTGAGATCACTCAAATCCCTCTTTTCTTGCTATTTTAATATATGCAATAATTTATTATTAACTTTAGTCACTTATCTGTACTAACACTAGAACTTATTCTTTGTACCACACTGTAATTTCGTACACTTTTTACCAACGTTTTTCCCCTTTACCCTTATCATTATCAGCCTCTGTTAACCACTACTCTATTCTCTGCTGCCATGAAATCAGCCGTTTAAAATTCCAGATGTGCATGAGAACCTGCAGTATTCATTTTTCTGTGCTTGTCTTATTTCGCTTAGCATAATGTCCTCCAGGTTCATGCTGCAAATGACTAGACTTCATTGTTTTATGGCCTAAAAAAGTTCCACTGTGTGTATGTACATTTTCTTTATTCTTTCATCTGTTGATGGACACATTGGTCAATTCCAGGTCCTGATTATTTTGAATAGTGCTGCCATAAACATGGCATGTGGCAATCTCTTCCAATATACTAATTTTCTTTCCTTTGGCTGTATGGTCAGTCGTGGGATTGCTGGATCACATAATATTTCTATACTTAATTCTTTGAGGAAACTCCATACTTTTCCCCACAATGGCTGTAATAATTTGTATTTCCACCAACAGTATATACGATTTCCCATTTCTTCACATCCTCATTAGAACATTTTATCATATTATCTTTTGTCTTTCTGATAATGTCCCTTCTAACAGATGTGAGATGATATTACAATCGGGTTTGACCTCCATTTCCCTGATGATTACCGATGTTAAACTTTATGCCATATATTTGTTGGACATTTGTATGTTTTCTTTTGAGAAATACCTATTTAGATCATTAGCCCATTTTTAATAGTTGAAATATTTGAGTTGTTTTAGTTCCTGAAATATTCTGGACATTAAGACCTTGTTGGATAGTTTGCAGAAATTTTCTTCCATTTCTTAGGTTGTCTCTTCACCGTCTTCATTGTCAGCTTTGCTGTGTGGGAGCTTTTATCTTGATAATAATTTCATTTGTCTATTTTTGTTTGCTTTTATTGCTTGTACTTTTGAGGTCTTATCAAAAAAAAAAAAAAAAAAAGAATAGAAAAAAAAGAAAGAAACAAAAAGAAAAATCTTTGCTCAAATGAATTACCTGAAGAATTTTTCCTATGTTTTCTTCCAATATTTTAATAGCTTTGGGCCTTCCATTTAAATCTTTAGTTTATTTTGAGTTGATTTCTGTACATCATGAAAGATAATGGTCTTATTCTTTTGCATGTGGATATAGTTTCCCCAACACCATTTATTATTAAAGATACTTTCTTTCCTCCCAATAGATGTTTTGGTGTCTTATTACAAATGGGTTCATTGTAACTATGTGTATTTATTTTGGTTTCTTTATTCAATTCCATTGGTCTCTCTGTCTGTTTTTATGCCGTTATCATGCTATTTTGGTTACTACAGCTTTTTAATATATTTTGAAGTCATTGTGAAACCTCTATTTATTTTTTATTTTTCTTTAAATTGCTTTATCTATTCAGGGTCTTTTGTGATTCCATTTGGATTTTTTGATTTTTTTTCTATTTTTGTGAAGAAGGTCATTAGTATTTAGAAAGAGATTGCATCGAATCTGTAGATTGCTTTGGGTAAAAAAAGTGTCTAAAATTTAAACAAACAAAAGAATGTTAAAAAATACAATGCCCCTACTAGGGCTGAAAACTAATATTAATTTATCATTTACATATTTAGTAAAAATTGAGAAAAATTTATATTTCTCCAAAAAATTGATCAGCTTTTTAAAGTGGAAAAAAATGATACTTGTAGCTGTTTTGTTTCTTTTAAATCAATTCTCAAAAATTAAAGTTATATAAAAGAGTAAGATTTACAAAAATTAACAAACACATAAAGAAAAAATTCACTACTTACTAATGACTTAAGTTGCAAACTCCCCAATTAGGTATCCCAGATTTTCTAGGTCTGCAACCTGATTAAACTTACTGCCCATCTCCTTAATTACTGCAGTCAGTCCTTATAGATATATAAATATAATTTCATACCTTTAAGCTTTACTTCTTATTTCCCTAGATTTGAATTCTTTATCTCTACTGATAAAATTCTAACCATGTTTCAGTATCTTCTGAGTCTGACACAAATGCCCTTATTTTGGCCCCTTAATACTCTTTTCTATTAGGTAATAAAGTGAACTATTACGTAACCACTAACAGAGATTCTTAACCTGTGGGTGGCAACCCCTAAGACCATCAGAAAACACATCCTGTATATCAGATTACACTTACGATTCATAAAAGTAGCAGAATTAGTTATGAAGTAGCCATGAAAATAATTTTATGGTTGGGGGTCACCACAACATGAGGAACTGTGTTAAAGGGTCGCGGCATTAGGAAGGTTGAGAACCACTGCATAAGATAGTGAAATCCTCTAGAATGGAGCCTATGTGTAACTTATTATTGGATTTAACTCCACACAACAATAATTCCTAGTACAAGGTAGATGTTTCATAAATATTTGTTGAATTGAACTGACTGTTAAGTTCTCATTTTACCTTGACCATAGCAGGCTTCCAGAAGTATACTTGTAATGGCAGGTTGGTTTTATGCATATTATCAATGCTAAATTGTCACTAAAGAACAGATGGCTAAGACAAACTTTCTTATAATTATTCAAAATATAGTTTTTAAAAGTCTTTTAAGGTACGCAATTTTAAATGTCATATCAAGTGTAAATAATTGATAATGGGTCCAGTAATATTATTTTCAAATTTTACCTTATCAATAGATCAAAAAGCTAGAAATTACATTTCTTCAAATCTACTATGAATTATTTCACCACTTCTTTTTCTGATATTGACATCCACATCACACTTTTCAATTTTGCTACAAAGGAATGATGCTTAAACATGAAGTTACATATGATACAAACTATACGAGATTTCACAAGGTTTTTTCATCAGGTGCTGAGAGTTCTATCCACTCTTAAAACAGAAACAATATTTTTCTTCAGATCAAAGATGAAAGGAAATTGCTCTTCTAATAAATGGCTGGAGATTTCATTGGGATAAGAAGGGAAGGATAGAAAAAAACTTTGTCTAGCATGGGAGTTCTTCAACACAGGCAGAAGTCTTTGCTTATGGTGAAGATAAGCTGTAGAGAAAGGACGATGGCACACCAGGTAGAAAAGGCAGGTAAGAGATGAGGCCAGGATTTGACATCCAATAGAGAAGAGGGGAGAACTCTGAAATATTAAATGACTTAATGCAAAATCAAACTTTCTAATGGTAAATTCTCAATGCACTTCAATATTAAATGAGATCGAAAATTCAAAGTTCTTTTTCATTTTCTCCTTCTAAAAATCTCCCCCAATGTTTTATAAGTTAGAATATCTCTTAAGGCATAGTTTTATATGTTTCATTTCACCATATCTTCTTTGATATAGTTGAAAAGAAGACTATGATTAAAATATTACCTACGATTGTCAGAAAAGGGAGTAGGTGAAGGGATGTGAATAGTGAAGTACAACCATATTGTCTACATCAAAAAACAGTACTCAATAGACACAGTGGGATTCAAATGTCATTTTCATATATGGTCATTTACCATATACCCCTTTTATACATTATATACAGGCAGAAGGTAATTCATATCTAGATAAAACATATATATATATATATGTTTTAATATATATAAAATAATAGTTTATTTTAATTAGTATAGCATAGGTAGACAGCATATAACATATTGCTTAAGAATATGCCAGGATTTTCCAGAATTCAATTCACTTTACCAAAGACCAAACTATTTGATACATTATGAGACAAAGAGACTATTAGAAAGCTATATTTCAAAATGTTTATAATTAAAGACTTTGTATAATTACAGATATTGAGACTGCAAAAAAGTTAAACTATTAAATATGTTAATCATGGTTTACAAAAAGAAGAAACTAAGAGAGGTTAAGTATTTAATTAAATGCAATGATTTTATTCAACCAGAATTTATTCCTGGTCATGATAAAAGTTAATGTTCATAACTTATCAAATTCCCTTTCTCATGCAGATGAACTTTTTACATTAAGTGGAAAATATTTAGAGAATTTAGGAACATAATGATGCCAGGGAAACACACTACTTTTATTTCTTATCTCCAATGAATGAGACAATTAAAAGGACTGAAAAAATGGTGATTAGAAAAATGAAAGTAGCAATTTTGTTTAGTATTGCACTTTAACTGTCTTATTTTATGTATTATGGATATTTTCTATGAAGTTAGGTCATAGTCATCTATTCCACTAATAAAACAATGATTTGCAATTGAAATGCCTACTTGCCCAGAAAGCCAGTAGCCTCAAATTTGAATATATGGCAGTATGCTTATATCAATTAAAATTCCAAAAGAAGTGTATCAAATGTCTCATTAAAACACACATCCAGAGATTTCTGTATGGTTATAGGGACGGGATCACAAATCATCTTGCACTATCTAAAGCAGTGTCCTTAATGAAATGAGTTAATTTCAGTGGGGAAAGCTATGCAAAGAAAGTCCATGTAGTGAAAAAGAAACTACCTCAGGCTGGTATTGCAAATTCTATGTGAGTATCTGATAGTGAGATGGTGGAATTCACACATTGATAAGCTCTTATGTGTTTGCTTATTTTTTTCTTGTTCGATTGTTAACAATTATCTACCATGTTAGTAGCTTTGCTTACATAAATTTGCTTGGTTTTGGTGAAAAAAATCTTGAATTTACAAAAGCAACCTAAAATTCATACAACTCAAAAAGTAAGTGTATTTATAAGAACATTATGTGATAGAAAATAATTTTTCCAAAAGCTTCACTCACATATAAGAAATGTTATTGAGGGGAAAGATTTTTCTGAAGCAAACTTCCATAGAAATGGTATATTTAATAGACAACAAAAAATCTCACAGGATAAAGAATATTTCTATTTTTCTTCATGTAAATATAAGCTAAGAATAGAACAAAGGTACAACAATAACTGGAATCAGTTTGCTTCTGGTAGTAACCATTTCCTATTATGGACTAATATTTCATTTTTTATTTAAATTGTTATTTCATTTTCCCAGTAGTGATAATATTGGATTGTCAACAAAAAGGCAATAAATGTTTTTCTATGCTTATGCTGAAAAATATTTGGGCCAACTTATGACAAGCAAATTGGCTTTACTTGAACATATTTAGTCGGCTTAAAAACAAGAATATGGTCTAGGATTACCTAGGTTCCATCATGTCAGGGACCAGTGACAACTTTTTAAGACAAGGCAGACTGTCATTACAAGGCATCAAATTTACTGTCAGTATGTCCATTACAATGTAATTAATAGAAACTTAAATATTTCACAAATATTGAAAATCTTGTGTTTTAGGCATATTTTAGTTTAAAAATTAAAAATTTGTGTGTCTTTGCAGATATATACTTTCTCAAATAATATGGACAGTGCTGGATAGAATAACAGATGGAAAAGCCTTGTGAAAAGTGAGAATTATTGTTTTTTTAAAAAAATATATACTATCCATTAATTGACATTCATCTCCACAGCCAGTAGGAGTTGATAAATCCCTGAGTGACAGATCTATTTCTTATAGTTTGCTCCTGTCATAATGATTTTTTTTGCTAGAGTAAAAAAAGTAATGGAAACTTCATCATATTGAGACTGTGGGCATAGCTAGAGGTGAATTTCCAGTTCTCCTCTCCCCAGGAAATGTTAATGCATAAAGTGAAGTTACTCTTCATATTAGTTTTTCATGGTGATTTTAGTCATGAAGAAATTAATTTAAAAAATTACCATGAAGCAGAGCTTCATGGTAGGCAAGGTTATAGAGACAAGCATGGAAGATGGGATTGAGATGTTTTAATAAAAAAGCTTTAAGCTCAAATTCTAAGTTAATCCTATTATATATCCTTGCTTTAATTGATACATATTCTAAATAAATATTTTATATTAACAATTATGGAAAACAAACTTACTAATATTACAATATTATGCACATGTATATCCATATATATTTGTGTGCTTAAATATTTTCCCCATGTGGTATATGCCACTAGACATTTTACTAAATTTATTTCTACAGCTGTGTTAAATATAAAAAGAAATATGACATAACAAATATATAATTTCAAAGAAGACAGAGATTTTTTTTAATGTACTTTATAAGTAGGATGGGAATGGAGAACAACGAAGTACACTCATTTCTTTTTATTATCATAATTTTTTTATTGTTTGGGATTCACTGAGAGTACAAAGAATTAGGTTATACTGATTGCATTTGTTAGAAAAAGTCCCTTTTATTAATATGATTTGTCCTGTCCCCAGGAGGTGTGCCATACACCATGACTCCCCCATCCCTCTCCTTCCTCTCCTCTCACCACTTGCTCATTCCCTTACTCCCCCCTTGTATTAGTTTATCTATTGCCTTCATATTAGAGCAGAGTACATTGGATTCTTGTGATGCTTTACTAGGAAGAATATATTCCACCTCCATCCAGATTAATACAAAAGATGTAAAGTCTCCATCCTTCTTAGTGGCTAAATAGTATTCCATGGTATACATATACCACTGCTTGTTAATCCATTCCTGGGTTGGTGGGCCTCACAGCTCAATTTATACTCTTTTTAAAGTGATGGATGAACTACTTCTATTTAGAAAGCAAGAGGTAGAAGGTTAGGGAGGATGAACTTGTAGCAAAAAATAAGTGGTGGCAATGGTTGCAAAGTAAAAATCACTTCTTTGATTTTTGTAGTCTTTTATCTCTTTTTTAAACAATTTCCCCCCAATCCATACTGTCTTACACTTAAGAAAGTGTGAAACAAACACATATCCCCATAATGCTCTAAGAACTTACTAACATTCATGAACAAAGTTGTGTAATGAGTTAGTGTTTCTTAAATGAAACTGTTTTTAAATTTATATTTGATCTAAATAGTATCAAATTAGTAATAAGTCAAATTATTTTATATCATAGAGATGTGTAAATATTTTAATTTTATTTTACTTGTCTCAAGTTCCTAAGTTTTAAATTTTCTGGTATCATTATTACTATTATTATTATTATTATTTTGGCTAGGGCCTGGCTTGAACCCACCCCCCCAGTATGTGGGGTCAACACCCTACTCCTTGAGCCATAGGTGCAGCATATGGTATTATTAATTAAAATCGTTAATTATTTAATTATTTTAAATTTTTTAATTATTTTAATTATTTTAATAATTAATTAATTAGTTCTGGTATTATTAATTAAAATTTCACAATGGAAAAATAATTTCCTTAGATAAATTATTCAAAATATCTTTTCAAAATAATTTAGCTTATTACCTATAAGCATATACTATACATAGTACTTGAAGTATTTCATAGTACTATGAAATACTTTTGAGTCATTTCTTTAGGAGCCGATTTTTAAACATAGATATGGATGATATTTCAATATAGAATCATATCAAATGTATAAGAAGACTTTTTATAGTACCTGAAGTGGTGGAAAACAATTTGTACTCTTAACAAATTTCAAAATATGCTAAAATGAAAATCATTTTCTCAACATCTTTGTTTATTTCACAATAAAAGGCAAAATATAATTTAGCATATTTAGATTAAAACATATTTTAAATTCATAGCTTCTTTTATGAAGTGAACGACTAGATTTTCCCAGAATTAGAATTTGTATGTTGTAGATTTAACCCGCAATGTACCTTTATTTGGAGTTGGGCCTGAGGTAATTAGGTTAAATAAGGTCATAATGGTGGATGGGTGTTCTTATAAAAAAAGACAAGAGAGCTCTTTCTCCTTTCAACCTCTCTCTCCCCCTACTTTCTTTTCCCCCATGCAGGAGCACAAAGAAGTCACATTAGCTATCTCAAATTACTCTAATTTTAGCATTTCCACTGAAGAATGTTTCTCTTTCTGAGTCATTTTTTTCTTCTTATAGCCATATACTCATCTGTATATGTGTATACACATATGTATACAAATATGTGTGCATGCATACACATATATGCATACATATGTGCATATGTAAGAAACATGCATATGCATGTATTTCTATGTGTGTTTGTGTGCATGTATGTATATGTGCATATATACACATAGAGAATCATATTTGTATGACTATATAGTATGTGTGTATGTTATATATATATACTCTGTGTGTGTGTGTGTGTGTGTCTGTGTATTGTTTAACTCTCAGAGCAATATCTTATTCCCTTATCCAATTTAGGGTAAATTTGACAATACAATTTCACAGATACCTTGTCTATGGTGAAATTATATATCATTAGTGTTTGGAAATTTCCAAAATATAGATTTCTGTCACTCTAAACAGGAAACCATGAGCCATTGTCAGTCTAAGCATTAAGATGATGGGAAAGTAAAAATAATTATAATTATAGCACAAACTAATAATATTTTTAAGTAGGAAAAAAGATTTTATTCTATAACAAGAAAGGGGGAATTTCTTTCCATAGAAAAAAGATTTCATTCTATAACAAGAAAGGGGGGATTTTATTTTATTTTATTTTATTTTATTTTATTTTATTTTGTTTTATTTTATTTTATTTTATCTCTTCCATGACTTTTAACAATTGCTGACATAAGTCACGAAATCAGATGTCCAAAAATTACAGTGGTTTGTCTGCTTGTCTATCTGTAGTAATCAATTTAATGTATTAATTCCTTTGTTTTGAGTGCCATAAAGATCTAGATAACAGAAGTGAAATAGGCCTTCATGTTCCTGGATTTATACTAAAAAATTTGCACTGATAAATTTTACTTACACCACTATGCCTACTCTAATTATTCCTCCTCAAACTCTATTTTTAACTTTTCATCTTTTTAACTTAAAAATTTACATTTATACAAGCAAAACAAATATAAATATAAACACGAATAGCTCTCTATGTGAACATATATGTATATACACACACACTTTGTATATATATATATACATATATATATATAGAGAGAATATATATTGTATTAATGTTACAAATACAATATATAATCTCTCTATATATGTATGTATATATATATTCTATATATATATGTATATTATATATATTCTATATATATAGATCTATATATATGTATATTCTATATATTCTATATATATATAGATCTATATATATGTATATTCTATATACATATATATATTCTATATATTCTCTCTATATATATTCTCTCTATATATTCTCTATATATATTCTCTCTATATATATTCTATATACATATTCAATATATATATATTCTATATATATATTCAATATATATATATTCTATATATATATATATATATATATATATATTCTTTTTGTTTATTTGTTTTTTGAGATAGAGTTTACTTTGTCACCCTCAATAGAGTGCTGTGGGGTCATAGCTCACAGCAACCTCAAGCTCTTGGATTCAAGTGATTCTCTTGCCTCAGCCTCTGGAGTAGCTGGGACTACAGGTGCCCACCACAAAGACCAGCTATTTTTAGAGATGGGGGTCTTGTTTTTGCTCAGGCTATTTGCAAACTTGTGAGCTCAAACAATCCACCTGCCTCGGCTGCCCAGAGTGCTGGGATTATAGATGTGAGCCACCATGCTCGGCCCACGTATATATATTCTTGTTTCACTCTAGTCGTAAACAAACTTACAATGTCTGCAGTTTCATATCTTGTATTTTGTTCCACTTAAACTTAGCTTTGGAGGATCTTTTCTCACGAGTACAACAAAGCTCTCCATTATGTCTTATTTCAGTACACAATATTCTACTGTGTGGTTTATTTAGCTAATTCTCTATTGCTGTTCACTTGGATCACTTTCAGTGATTTTTACCCTTATTGCCATTATAAGCAATGCTTAAGTGGAGGTTTGCATAAGTACCAATTGCAATATGGTACCTATAGGTGTACAAGCATGCAGTTGAAGGCAATGTCAGGGAAGGGGGTTATTGCTCTAAAAAGTCAATGTATGTTTGAAGGCAAAAATGCCAGAATCTCCTGGATAGGCATCATTAATACTCCTTTTAGCAATGTATAAGAATGCAAGTTTCTCAAAATCTCTCTATTCCCTCATCAAAAATTTCATTTTTGTTATTCTGACAGGTAAAAAATAATATTTCAGTATAGTTTTAATTTTTATTTGTCCTAATATGTAGGATCAAATAACTTTTCATGTCGAAACACAGAGTGCTTCTTTTTATGTAATGCATATTCTTATTCCTTTTCCATATGATTATGTTTCTAAGACCTTTTTAAATATTAAGTCTTACATGTCAATTTTTTGTTACTACTTTAAGTTTTAAATATGTTGTTCTCATCTACTGCTGCAGCTTCTTTCCCTTCTCTTTCTCCTCCAAATATAGTTTGTATGGCTTCTAAATACATTTTATTTTAAATGCAACTCTGATTTTCCAGGATTTCAGAGCTGGAAAGACAGATTTCTGTTATTGAGGACTAATCTGGTAAATTTCTGGCACAAACAAGATGATGTGTATGTTTTCTTGACAATCCTTCTACTTTATTCAATTTTTAAATTCCATCTCTATTTATAAATATGCTTCAGTTACTTAGAGAAAAATATCCACAAAGACAAAATATATAAAGTTGGCATACAATCATTCCACATCTAAATATTGCCTTATTGTGTTAGTTCCTCTCCCCAAGTAAAAAGCAAATCTCATGAAATGTAGTTAACGGGTATGACAGCCATGGTACACTAGTTAATTGAAACTCCAGTTTTTGTTTTTATTAAAATTTTCAGATCTTTAGCATATCACCTTCTTCTCATACCACATAAATATAATTTAATGTTATGATTTTAAGACCAACATATAGGATCAATAACAGAACAATGATATGTTTGGGAATGTCATCAATATATAGATCTATTTTTAGAATAGATCTATTTGCTTTCAGAATACAAGCAAAATATTTTCTTAGCAGGAATGCTGTTAACACATGTCTTGAAATTTATATTTTTGATAATAATTAATATTATTTTTTTTTCTTAGTTTTAACTTCTATGATTTTTTTTTTTTAATGTTAAGTATCTAGTATAGGAATCTATTTTACCAAGAACATAGCTTAGTTTTCTTGGTTCATGAATGAGTTTTGATCCAGTACATTTTGCTTCAAACACAAGTACAAAGATTTTAAAAAATATTGATTTATAATGTGCTGTTTATTGTCTTTGTAACATGATCTCATTCTAGCAGAATATCATGTGCAGATAAAGACCCAGAGGTATATCACTTTGAAGGTTTTCCCCACTGTCTGTACAGCTATCTCATCTCTGGGACTTCCCACCAAATTCTGTTGCCCAGGCAAGTTCCTGTATCTGGCTTCTAAAATCATGAAGACCACTGGGCTCTGATCACATCTGTTTTCCTGTGTAGTCTTGAAATAACTGGATATAATGTAAACTGGGGCTCAAACTGGGCTTATTTTATTTGCTTCTCTTTTCTTAGGGATTCAGACCTAGACTGTTAGTTGTCTGGTCTTTTATGCATTTTGTCCAGTTTTCTATTTACTTAAGGCAGGAGAGAAAATATGGTCTCTGTGACTACATCTTGGTCAGAAGTAGTGATATATTTCTTAGTGTTTCAATTTGATAATATGTATTTGTCATTCCATTCAATATATATAATACATTTTTATTGTTCTAACTCTGGGGAAATAATCACTGTGGTACACCACCTTGATAACAGTATAAGTGCACCTAATATAGGAATTTAATGTTTCTACCAAGGGTAAGTAGATTGACTTCACTTGTTATTAGGATATACACATGTTTAAATTATTAAGAAAAAGTGAATTCGTTTTTAATTATAGATCATTATGCTAAGATAAAAGTACACAAACGGGATATAGTCATGCAGGAAAGGTAGTTTATTGAATTCAAAATTAGTGATTTTATTCACTGGCACCTGTGTATTTCTAGGCAAGTCATATATTGTCTCAGTAACCCTAGGTGAGCTACACGAACTCTCAAGGCCATGGACATGTTTTTTTGTGAAAATAAGGGCATTGAATGCTATAACACATGAAAACAATGTTATATTCACAGTACATTTGGAATTTTTGAAAGCCCAATTCAATAATGTATGGATCCTTTCAGATACAGTTCTCATTTTTCTCAAAGCTTTCATTTTTAGTTGCTAAAGAAAAAGTCCTTGATATTATCCTTCACATTTAAATATGCTTTTTTTTTTTTTTTTTTTTTTAGGTGACAGGGCGTTATACTCTCAGGAAGCCACAGTTCAAGTTCTCTTTTTTTAGGTTTGAGGGGGCATATAGCATAAAACAATCATTTTTTACTTTCTCATGAGTTGGCCTTAAACAAGTTATGAGTTTGGGTTTAAATAGCATTGACAGAGGCTTCATGTATATAAGATGGAAATAAGCCCAGTATGATATATGGAAGGAATTATGGTGATAGAATATAAACTAGAAGTTCTCAACAAAAAAATGTAGTGAGTTCTTTGTGATCTTTGCTTTTGATAAATATAAACCTTCTTATGGTCTGGCAAGGAATTACAAAAATGAATACAGTACATCTGTGATTTATTTAAACTTTGTAAAAGTGGACAGAGTTTGGATTTTGAATGGACTCAATATTTCTATATTAGTACATGAACAAACATTACATGTGTAATTATTTTAATAATTTCTGTCACCCTTGATCTCGTGTAAGTATCATATTACATAAAACAGATATATCTCGCTTACTTTCCTAATGCTAATGTCAAGCACAGAACTACTATATAGTAGAGTGTTTAAAAATATTTGTTGTAGTTGTAAATAGGGTACACTGATTTTCAGTGTTCCTGAATGAGCATAGATTTTATTTTTATTCAGCAGAAAGCAGGTTCAGAAATCTACAAAATTACAGTACAAAATGTTATGGATTTGGAAGGGATAAACCAAGTCCTAATACTCTGCATGGTAAGGATTTTTCTAGTGTTTTTCAAATGATGAAATAGGCAAATACATGCTGAGGAAAGAAGATACTTTAAAGAAAAAGATAAATACTCATATTATGAGCTTATTTTACAATACATGTCACTGAAAACTCTTCTAAGTAATATGTTTTAAATATGCAATATATTCACAAATACACATGAGATTAACATAACATTTTTATATGGCAGTGTTAACAGTTCATGTAAATCTTTATTTCATCAGAACAGAATGGTGGAAGTGAAATTACCTTTATATTTTGAAAAATACTTGGCAACTTCTGCTATGGCCAGATGTTTTTGTTTATCTTTAATATTATGTCATAGCTGTAGAGAAAATTCTTTTAGAGTACTATGAAATCTGATAAGTAATATTGAGTTTCTAACATGTGTAAGAGCTATGGAACAGAGGAAAAATTCACTGCAATGAATTTTCTCATTTTTCTTTATTCACATTTTGTCTATTCAAAGTCATGTAGGAGTGTATGTATATTAAAAAATATTTTCATAATTTACATATGGAATTATGGCTAAGTATTTTGTAATCATACCTCTAGCTGTAAAATTTACTGCACTACTGAATGCTAATTTCCTTAAATGAATTATGGGAAACTATTGTTGATAAGCAGAGCTCTAGAATTATAATTATTATTTGTTTGGCAGGGGTGAAGTGGAGCAAGACTTTGCTCTAGATTGCACATAACATTTTTCAAAAGAAATGATCAAATAACAATGCAAGACATATTACAATATTCATATTACCTGTATATAGTTAGAAAAATAGTGATTAGCAGAGGCAGTGATTATTATGAGTATTCTGAAAGAAAAAGATTGACAGTTGTTTTAGTTTTTAAGCTTGTGTTTTCTTCAGCAACCAGTATGTCATTGATGATTTCTTTTCTTTTTTTCGACTATGGTAGAGAGTGTTTATTTCCAAAATGTAGGAGTGGCTAAGTATAATGGTCTGAATGGTAAACAGGCCTTGGGAATGGAACCACCATTTCAATATGGCTGAACAGAAACCTTGTATGCGGGAGAAGCTTTTAATGAAAACCTGTCCTCAGAGGAATTGGTTCTCTGTCCTATATTTGTTTAAGTCTCAAATATTTCTTCTATAAAATCATATTAAAATCTATTCAATGCCAAGAGATTAGCAAAGTAGATAATCATAAATACCAGGATTTTGTTGTTGTTGTTGTTGTTGTTTAACTCTGTTTTGAATTCTTTGAGGAAAACAGTAATTTATCTTAAACTAAAATAGACTGGGCATGGTTGCTGTAATCCCAGCACTTTGGGAGGCCAAGCCTGGAGGATCGCTTAGGCCCAGGAGTTTGAGGCCAGCCTAAGTAACACAGTAAGATCACCTCTCTACAAAAACGTAAAATAAAAAAGTAATAATTTTTTTTTTCAATAGTCTTACTTTGTCACCCTCAGTAGAGTGCCATGGGGTCACAGCCCACAGAAACCTCAAACTCTTGGGCTTAAGTGATTATCTTGCCTCAGCCTTAAAAGTAGTTGGGACTACAGGCTCCCACCACAAGGCCTGACTTAGAGATGAGGTGTCACTCTGGCTTAGATTGTTCTCAAACCCATGAGCTCAGGCAATTCACCTGCCTCAGCCTGTAATAAAATTTTTTAACAATAAAATAGCTTATTTAATTAAAATGAAAGCACATTCATAGAGTTGATATTTCTTTTGCAACTTTAATATCTTTTCCTACATTATGTGCACATTATGGGTTTATTTCAGCATTTTGTTTTTACTTTTACAGTTAGATTTTTAATTTGTTCCATTATCTGTCAACAACTTTTAGTTTTAATTCTGATAAGGTAATTTGACAAGTCATGCAAGGAGAATAATTCTTTTCTTTTTTTTTTTTTGAGTGTTTGGTCAGGGCTGGATTTAAACCTGCCACCTCTGGCATATGGGGCCAGCACCCTACTCCTTTGAGCCACAGGTGCCACCCAAGGAGAATAATTCTTATTTGTAAACTTCAAAATATCATCTCTTTATCTTTCATTGTTCTAATTTTTGGATTTTTTAGTCTATATACATCATTAGTTCAAATTAATTTAAAACATATTAGAGTCTTCATAAACATATAGATAAGTTAATAATGCAAATTGGTTTGACAACAGTCATTTTATACACAATCATACCCTTAGAAAAGGTAGGCAAAAAGAAAAGGTATTTCTGTCCTGGAAGATACCCTTCTCTTTGAAGTCCCTTATCCAAGATGTTTGAAGGCCATCTGCAGTAGCTGAGACCTGGGAGGGCCAGCACTGTCCTCTGGGAAGAGTCCCACATTCCAGCCAAGGAACCTCATAAACTGCAATCCTCCTGTTTTTCTTTTGAAATGCTCCCTGGAATGCCTTTGTATGGAGTTGATTGGGTTCCTTGGCAAGCCTGGGAATTATGCTTATGCGATTTATCTCGATCCCACTCACCAGAAGATAGCCTGATGAGTAAACCACTTCCTCTTCCTGGGAGGATTTTTTTTCCCTCAAAGAAACGGGGAAAATGGCCTGCCCTACAGGATTTTGTTGACATGCTGATTTGAGGTGAATTGCACATTGATATGACACAAGATGATGAATATTGATGGACACTGATTGAAAGTAAAATAAAAGCAAAATAAAATATTTTACATATTTTGCTAATATTTTGCTTTCTGTAAAAGATATTTTCTCCTCATCACTGGTTTTAAGCAATTTGATTATGATATGCTTTCAAATAAATAATAATAGGTAGAAAATTAGTGAGAATAGAATCAAGCTAATGTGGAAGCTTTGTGCAAACTCATGAAGAAAGTGATGTTTGCACTGAGTCCTTAAAATATTGATGAGATGGACAAGTGAGAACACATCCCAAGCATAGAGCATTGTATGTACAAGTCATGTAGGAGGACATAAAAAGATGAAAGATGATGAGGTGGGACAGATTTGATGTGGGAATGGGGCAAGCATAGAGATTAAGAGTCATTTGCATATATTAAGTTGGAAAAAACATACAGAAGAGCTAAGAAGACTTAAAATAAGCTGTTTTATATTCAAGTAGGTGAATATGATAAGAGGTCAGGACCCATGTACGTACTGGGTAAGCATAGGTAATGGAATTTTAGACTAAGAACTGGCACCAAAGACAGAAAATGCAAGACTGATTTAGGTACGAACTGATGGTTCATAATAATGAATTATCATTGATGCTCATGTGAACTATTATTAAAGTTTTCTAACTAATCTATTTATTTGCAAGTTTACCCTGGATTCTGCTATGGAATTTATAAATATTTGTGTTTGTGCATATATATATATGTACACACTTACGTGCATGTAGACACCCTTGATCTAATTGATTTTTCAAATATTGTAGTAACTCCTCATTATTCATGGAATCAAGTTGAAAGTCATTAGTTTATTAATCACAAAGGATATTCCCTTCTGCATCATTAGTATTCTCAAAATATTACTTTTTCTCATTCAACACTCCAATGCCCTTTTTATTCATGAAAAGTGGGCATAACGTAAGATCACTCTTTTAGGAATTTCTCAATTTCTCCAAATCATAAATCATCTTCCATGCATATGGTTTTCAAGAAGAAAATATGGTACACATATAATAACTTTCCCAGAGGTGCCCAAACTTTATTCATATTTATGTTTTTACAATAATAAATACTTTTTTCTGTATTAAGACATTGCCTTCCATTTAATAAGTACATAAATGTCTCGCCTCTGACTTTTCATATCAAGAAAATAACCCTAGAGAAATGAGAGAAAATTAATAAATACATGCTTGAAGAGGAGCAAAAATATTCTAATTGTGTAAATTTAGCAAAACAAAATATATAAAATAAACAATGCATGCTCAAAAAAAATTATATGAAAAAAAACAATGCCTGAAGTACATATTCAACAGTACTTCAGATCTCCATCTTCTTGGTTAGTTTGGTCTGGGGAGACCACTGTAGGAGATGAGACAGGAGAGTGAAGTCTGAATATTTACTTACTAATTGTCTCTTTGTAAGAAGTCTGACAATGTCCTTCAATAGATTTATGCTCTATAAAATATTACTAACTTTACAGTAATTTCTCCTATCCTGGGTTCTAATTAGCATGTCTGGATTTGTTCTTGGGGGTTAGAGTTTTTGTACAGCTTCTAGTTAACTCCAAGATTCTGCAACTGCTGCAGCTGGCTGGGGCCGAGCCTTTGGGTGGTAGCAGGGGAGGTAAGGATTCTGCAAGTCAGGGGTTCCAGGGGAATTGAAATTAAACTGGGTCTCCAGGCACTCTGGTCACTTTTCATGTTCCCTAGAAGGACCCCTGCCACATTTGGGTAAACATCACGGTGTCACAGAGAGTGAGCTCCTGCTTTACTTTGAAGTAGTTTTTTATAAATAATGTTGTTCTTAATTTATTATATGAGTGAGCTACCCATTGTTGGTTTGATATCTGACTTCTATTTTCCTTTATGTTCTTTGTAACATACTGAAAATACGAACTTATCATATTTATTAGATTACTTTGTACTAGCTCTCTGCCCACTGAAATAAAAACCTTATAAAAACGGGGACTTTTTTTCAGCCTTATATTAAAGAAAAATTGCATCTCATGGACTTAAACAAGCAAAAAAGACATTATTTAAGCCATTGCAGTAAGGGAAAGAGATTGAACTCAATGTTGTTGAAACAAAAGGGCAGGACATGATTTAAGTGTTGGATTGAGCTAGTAGAGAGGTCCAGAGAACATAAAAAGGGAGATTGGGGGGTGGTGCCTGTTGTTCAAAGGAGTATGGTGCTGGCCCCTTATGTTGGAGGTGATGGGTTCAAACCCAGCCCTGGCCAAAAACTGCAAAGAAAAAAAAAAATAAAGGGAAACTGGTTACTGTAATTACCTTGCCTACAATAGTAAATTGGCACTTAATTTAGGATTAGGTTGTATCTTCCCATGGTCATTAAAGGATAGAGTCCTATCCTCAATGATTATGTTGCAAAGAGAGGATTTCCTGTCCTTGAGAAAGACATCCTTGGGTTATAAAACTATTAGGAGGTTTTTAAAATTTTACATCTCAAAGGATTACATAAAAGATATGTATTTGCAAGTTTTATAATGTAAATAATCTGAGAATAAGGACCTACAGTCAGGAAGAAACCTGTCCCAGGTTTAGTCAAGCTAAGAGGAATGTTAAGGAAGGCCGTCTTCATATTGGTTCTTTGTTCTTCTATTAGTACTTAAGACTAGTGCCTGGCAGATAGCAAGCACTCAAGATATATTAGTAGAATGAATGAATAATTTTAATAAATACAAAGCAAAACCAAACGAGCACAATGACATACAAAAGAAAGAGTTGACTTTAAAATTAAAACTTAGGTCCAGATATTGTTAAGTCCTTCAAGGAGCTAAAATAGTAAGGGACAACCCATTGGCTTGAGCTTTATAAAATTGCACACCCAGGAGAATCTAAATAACATAAGAAAAAATTCATCTGCTTATTTCTTTTAATTATTTTAAGTAGTTATCATTTGAAATACATAGAGCTTTAGAAACAGTATCGTACTGACTATTAGCAAGTACTCTTAATTTAGGGCAGACACTTACATTTTATAGGCAGGTACTCTGATTTTGTGATTCTGTGTGATAGCTAGCTTATCTCTTTATTCTTTTAAAGTACCATGCAACTAAAACTATGAACTACTAACCCATCACCTATTACATTTGTTCTATTGGTCAAATAAATTTGGCTAGAAAGAAGACTTGGTGGAAGCAATGTGGGAAATGATGGAAACCTAGAAAATACAAATCAGACTTGTTAAAACACCTACTAAGTCCTCAGTAATTTGGAAATCCTTTTATATGTGTGTGTTACAAAAATAAATAACTGACGAGTGGTGATAATTGTTTTTTTCCCCTAAGTCCTGAGTGACTGGTTGACGAGGCATCAACTCAGAACACAGGGGATGTTTTCCGAATTATTTTTGAAGAAAATGACTTTTATAAATTGTGCACTCTAATTTCAATTAATATATAATTAAGAGACATATATAATACTATTTAAGGGGTGGACATAAGGTGAATAATGCTATATATGGTACCACTTTTAGTGAACACAAGATTCTAATAGGTAGCCCAACTTTCTTCAAAATAATTTGTATGCACTATAAGATTTCAAAAATAAATAAGAGAATAACAAATTATATGTTAAATTTCTAGCAGCTCATTTTCTTGTGAACTGGTGCCATACAATTTCAAATCACAAAAACCCTATAAATTGAATTTTGTTTATACTGGCTCATTTTACTTCTTCAACATGACAATTTAAAATGTGTTGCTTGTAAGTTTGATATGAAATCTTATTTTATTCTTTTCCCTTTAATGTGCTTTTTTGGAAATAGCAGCAGTACTTCTGCCATAATTTTTTTATTGTATTTTGAAAATAACTTTAGTGTTTTTTCAAAAAAATGCTTCCAAACAATTTTATGTACAAGATACATGAGTTTCTTTTTTCTTAATCCATTTTTTGACCATTTCAGAAAGACCAAAAAGGGTAGCTAAATGTAAAAGTTAAATTTCAAACCGAGGTTAAAAAAAAAAAAAAAGTGAGGTGGGTAGGAAGTGTTTTATATTGCCTGAGAAGATAGTAAAAAACAACCAGCATGGGCGGCACCCGTAGTTCAGCGGGTAGGACGCCAGCCACGTACACCAAGGCTGGCGGGTTTGAGCCCAGCCCGGGCCTGTAAAAGAACAATGACAACTGCAACTAAAAAACTGCTGGGCTTTGTGGCGGGTGCTACTTGGGAGTCTGAGGCAGGAGAATTGCTTAAAGCCCAAGAGTTTGAGGTTGCTGTGAGCTGTGATGCCACAGAGCTCTATCAAGGGCGACATAATTAAGATTCTGCTTAGAAAAAAAAAAAAAAAAAGTGAAGAGGAAGGAGCAGGAGAAGATAGAGGGCAAAACATTACCAGATGATCTTAGAAAAAATGTTCTGAGCAAAGTATGGTAACTGAGAAGACTACTCCATAATGGAAATTAAGATAGGAAAACGGCACAAGCAGAAGTGTTTAATGTATTTTGATATAAAAAGATTAAATTTGTAGGGGCAGTCCCTGTGGCTCAAGGAGTAGGGCACCGGCCCCATATACTGGTGGGTTCAAACTCGGCCCTGGCCAAAAAAAAAAAAAAAAAAAAAGAGAGAGATTAAATTTGTTGAGGCAAGAAAATAAACCATTAAAACGGTCTTTTGAAAATCAATGATTATCTCACATCTCAGTAGGGGACTTCTTATTATCTGGTAGATAGAAATTCAGATAATAGTGGATTTTTAGGTGAGATAATACCAGGAAGAAAAGTAAGAACTCCACTTCCAAGAAATTTGTTATTTAACGAAAGAAAACTATCGAAGGCAGACTGGCTAGAAGAAATAGCATTTTAGGAAGAAACCACTTGAATCTTTTTTTATAAAGCAAGGAATCAACAAATATAGAGAGATTAAAGATATAAATCATAAAGTATACATTATTTTGCCATGTATAATGCACATTTTTTTGCCCCAATTTTTGAAGGTTAAAATAAGGTTGCATATTATACATGGGTATACACTTGGAAACAGAGGTGCCCAGTGGGCCTCTGGGAGCGTCTGCGTCCTCTCTCCTGGGACTCCCAAACACATGGGATTTCTTTCTGCAGGATCAGGGATCCCGTGGGAGCTGGCTGGACTGGCCTCTGCCAAGTACTGCAATCAGGGCAGGGGATGGTGGGAAGGTGAGGTGGGCAGCAGCCGTGTAGGGTGAAGGCTGAGGCCCAAAGTCTGGCTGCATGGAGGAGACCTGGAGCCCAGCACAGGCCTCCCGCAGGCTGAGTGGCCTCAGAAGCTTCCGCCCTGCCGCCCATGCTCATTGGCCATCTTGCCACCAACCCAGAAGTGGCAGGGAGGGAAGGGCTTCTGTGAAAGAAGGAAGAGCAGGCAGCTAGTGAGAGGATTATACAATCTGTATATTTCCCAGGGGAATGTCAGCCTTCCCGGGGTGTCTCTCTTGGCTGAGAGCTAACCACTTTCTCAAGGGGCATATTCTTCAAAGTTTGTGTCAAAAATGTGGCCTAAATACAGAAGCATATTTTACATGGCAAAATCTTATACATCTGAAGAAATGTATTGAGTATTGAGACTATAGGAAGTTATATTCATTTTGATTGCAAAGTAAGAAATTATACTTTGAATAAAGAAGTAACTAGAATTTATTCATTTCAGAATGAAAGTCTTAACCTGCCAGAAAAGCAAAGATGGCAGCTCACAGAATGATAATAAGAAATGGGCATAAATTACAAATAGAAAGACAGCCTTGGATAGAATCACACGGTCAGTTTTCCCACCACTGACGTTCAGGCCCATACATCCAAAATAGCTGCACCAGTTGCTAAAGTAGTCTTAAAACAAATCATACTTTCTGGTACCTGATCACACTCAAAGTCTTTCAATTGCCCTCTTGTTACCCAAAGTACTCTCTTGTCTTCAAAAACCCCAAAATGTCCAACATCTAGATGATAAAGGATAATTTCTGGTCAAGGCTAGGGGACTCTGAGACCCAGCTTCAGCTGTAAGGTCTATATCATTTTGATGGAACTATGTTACATTTTTATAGATTGCGAATATCATCCAGATTTCAACAATGTAGGAAACAAAAATGCAGGAAGAAAAATATAGGTCTGTGGACTGGGAGCATTAATCAGCTCAGTAAAGAAAGTATACAGAATCAGTCAAGTGATTATTAATCAGTCAATAAAGCTAAAGCCAAGAAAATGATCTAGGCTAGCAAAGATCCAGGGGTGCAGGGTTCTAAGACTGTGGCATGTACCCAACCAGTCCTTTTGCAATCAGTAAAGCGATCTGAACTCTTTAGTATTACTTTTCATATAACCTGGCTAAATGGAGGCTAGGCTGGATCTATTGTAACTACTGGATACATTAAAGTGATTTAGTGAGTTTTACCTACTAAAGGTCAAAGAACTCATATAATTGTGTCTGATCCTGTTTCCACTTTCCCAAGTATTCTAGCAACACATATGTCCCCTTTGTAAAAATTATTAAAGGTGCTCCTTATTGGCAGAGAATTCATAAAAGTCATCTCCTTCAGGAGTAAGTAAGAAAAAGTCTCCCATGTTCTGTGATCACCCCTCCACATTAGGGCCATTGGCTTGGTGGGAAGAGTATGGCATGGGATCCAAGCCTCACATGCTTCCCTGCGGACAAGCCATTTAGTACCTGCATAAGGTTCAGTATGTACATCATTCAAACAGGGCAGCCCAATTACACTTCTCCATGTGCTCACACAACTTGATGTTTCTTTGGGTGAGCTGATAAATTGTACGGTTATTTTAGGTCAGTCAAATCTAGCTTTTCTGAAAAGAATACACTCAAGTTGTCATAAAGTAATTGGAGTGAATTTCCAAGCCTGAACATTTCTCTTCCACTGTGGAATCGGCACTGTGAATTGTCATGTCCCCATTTGTTCTGTTCTGTTATAATGACTTAAGTAGGCAGGGTTGAAATCCAAGCTTTACACTTTAGGGAAGAAGGTTTCAAAGCTTATTTTAAAGTAAGAAAAAAAAAAAATCACTGTATCATTTTTTTCCTGCATGGTAGTTCTGAGACCATTATCCTTAAACCTCATATAAATGACCTCTGCACATCCCAAAGCCCACAATAATGCTTACTCTTGTGGACAGTTGTTTAGTGTGTCTGCCCTTTATACTTTAAGCTTTTCCCTCAGAAGATAAGCTAACCTTTTCACATATATACAATACAAGAAAATACATTATTTATGAGTTTGAATTGCTTGAGCTCCCAGCTATCACACACTTGTATTGCAAGTTTTGATATATTACGATTAAAAAAATAAAAAAAAGTCTTTGATTTTCTTTCTCAAATACGCCTGTGGACTGGATTTGGAAATGCATGTGCAGGTCTCTAAAACCCTGTGACAAAACAATATTTCACTTGGGGGAAAGACTCTCTGGTGGCGTTCTGTTCCAATGCATCACTAGTATAATGGTGCTTTGATAATATACGACCTCGTCTCATCTGTCAGCAGAACGCTAGGGAGAGGAGAAAAGTCAGCTTAATTATTTATTATTGCAATGTATCATCACAGTGTCACCAGCTTGTGCTCAGCAACATGACCCCAGATATGAGATGCTCTGTTTAATTTTTTCATGAGTAGTACCCTTGAATACAAGGCGAATAAACCTAGGCTGATAATAAGGTTGGTCAAGGAGAAAGTGCCAAATTGTGCTGTGGAAGTAACATTGCCATAGATGTGAATTAGCAAATAGAGAATATGATTTAAATTTCCTTTCCAAAGCTGATATCTAAATCGTTTAATCACAAACTATAACTAATTTTATATTTTTGTGGCATATTTGAATTTAAACTGTGATTCTTATTTTATGAAACATTATTTGGAGTCTCTACTTTTTCTTTTCTGGTAAATAATGAATTATTTGTTTATTGGCTCTATCTGTAAGCCAATTAACTTTTCTCTAGTTAGTTTCCCTGTAGATACCTAACTCAATCACCCGAATGCTTTGACACCACTCAATTGAGAAGAAAGCTCCATGTCTATAAATCTCCCCACTTCAAGGAGCTGAAACCCCATAATAATAATAGGGCTTTTCAAATACCATCTTACAAAGTATCTCATCGTTCTCCAGAGCTCATGTTCTTCATGGATACAACAAGTTAGATACCCAACTTTCTCAATTGTAAATGTGTTCTTAGTGATCTCTAGCCAATGGCAATGACAGATGGATTATAATGCAATAAATACAAAATGCCCTAAGAGCAAAAAGTTGTCAGAAATAAACTTGTCTGTCTCTGTGTGTGTGCACACATGCATGAGACAGATTATGTGAAAGAAAGAAAGCGAGAGATGTAACTGGGGAAATGTTAAAGCATCAATCCTATGTACTCAATTTTGGTATGAGGACAATTAATGACAATTAAGGACATGGTGGGAGTTAGGGAAGGAGAAAGCAGAGAGAGAAAGAAGGAGGGAGGAGTGAGGAAAGGAAGAGCAGAGACAAGGAAAGAGGGAGGGGGTGGGGCCTTGGTGTGTGCCACACCTTTTGGGGGCAAGACACGATTGTAAGAGGGACTTTGCCTAATAAATGCAATCTGTGTAACCTGGTTTATTGTACCCCCGATGAATCCCCAACAATAAAAAAAAAAAAAGTTTAAAGACAGTTATGAAAAGAAAAATAACAAACTGGTTGTCTACCTCCATGGAATTCAGCCTACACAATAACCATCATATGAATCTTAGCATATGACTTAAACATTTCTCAGAGCCATAAATTGCAAGTAAAAATCTCTTTGGGTAGTTATTCAGATTCCAGAGAAACATTTGTCAAGAAAGTGTTAAGTGACAAGGCAAGTCAGCAATTTGGCACCCAGACTTGGTCCATTGGTGATAGGGCATTCTCTAATTTAAAGTCATCAAGGCTTGAATATCATTTAGTGGACCTATCTACTTCTGGGAAATAGGATATTCACCATGAAAAACCACACTATGGTTTTGTGAAACAAATCCAGAGGCCAACCATGACAATTTCTATAGTAGAACAAAACTGAATGCTTATCTCTCACTGTATAAAATATCAACTGTGGATGGATTAATGACTTTAAGACTTGAAATTATAAAAATACTAGGAAAAAAAACCTAGGAAAAATGCTTCTGGACATCAGCCAAAGCACAGAATTCATAACCCAGACCTCAAAAGGAAAAGAACAAAAATAAAAATATACAAATGGGACTTAATTAAAATAAAAGCTTCTGTACAGCAAAATACTACACTTGATTTTACCCAAAAGGCTGAGAAGCAATGCACAGTAAAATAAATAATGAAATGAACAACCTACAGAATGGGAAAAAATATTTACAAACTATGCATCTGGCAGATGAATAATATACAGAATTTACAAAGAACTGAAACAACAAAAACTCCATTAACCCTTTAAACAGTGGGAAAAGGACCTGAATAGATATTTTTCAAAAGACAACTTGCGATGAAAATAAGTGAAAAAAAAAAGTTCAACATCACTAACCATCTTACAAATCAAAATTAAAGCCTCAGTGAGATGTCATCTTACATTAGTCAGAATAGCTACTATTAAAAAGTCAAAAATAACTTGATGTTGATGAGGATATGGAGAAAAGGTAATGCTTATACCTTGTTGGTGGAATATAAATTAGTATAAGCTCTGTGGTAACCAGTGTGGATATTTTTCAAAGAAATATAGAACTACCTTCCAATTCAGCAATCTCACTACTAGGTGTATTATTACACCTAAAAGACACCTGAACTTTATATGCTTATGGTAGCACTATTCACAGTACCAAAGATTGAAACCAACCTAAGTGTCCCCACATAGGATAAAAAATGTGACAGATATATACATACACAGGCATCCATAAACACACAATGGAGGACTACTCAGCCATAAGAAAGAATGAAACCATGTCTTTTATAGAAACATGGATAAACTGGAGGCCATTTTCTTAAGTGAAATACCTCAGAAACAGACAGTCAAATACTAACTGTTCCCAATTACAAGAGGGAGCTAAATAATGTGTACAATGGAGCATAGAGTGTGGAATAATAGACAGTGCAAACTAAAATAGTGGTAGGTTGGAATAATGTCACAATGTACATTATTCAAGTGATGTTACCCTAAAAGCTCAGACTTCAGAACTAAATTATATATCCATGTAACAAACTGGTGCTTGTCCTCCATATATTTATACAAATAAACCACATTAATTAATTTGCATGGTAAATATAACAAAATTGCCTAAGAATTTTTTAACAAATTAAAAGACATAATTATGAAGCATAAGAAGTAAAGGTGGACTTGCCATTGAATGATAAATGAAAATTGAAATAAAAGAGCTTTACTGTTATTGTTACCTTTCATATATTTTAAGTTTAGGACAAAGTCTCCTAAAAATGTTTTATGTATATTATTTCTCTTGATATTCACATTAATTCTGGGATTTAGGATCCTATTCCAATATTAAGATTAAAAAATGAGAAGTAACATCTTAAGAGTGTAATTATGGTAAAATAGGTATTACAGATTAAGAACTTAAGAGAGAAATCTTTTCATTAGATTTCTGGATCCTGACAGAAAGTTTTTATCAGACTAAACTGAGAAAGCAATTGAAAAATAATACGACTAACCAAAATCCTGTTCCATTTTCCTAAATACATATTTTGGTGAGACTTATTTGACTCTCAATTTCTTCATCTATAAAAAGGACAGAACTAATTTGTAAAAAGGTTACCAACTGAAAAGATTCAAAATGTTATAACTGCCCTATAGGTTATAAAGTATATGCACATATTTCAGCAACATGGGTAAATTGGAGGCGATTTTATTTAACAATTATTTTATTTACCAAAACTTTTCTGCCTTAGTAACATTGCTATATTATACTTTTTCATCTTTTAAGCGTACAGCACATTTGCTTAGGTTTGGCAATTGTCTATTCATAATTAATCGTTATATGTACTTGTACTGGTTAAATTTTATATTCACCTTACTATTTTTCTTTCTCTTAAAAACTACAAGCAAATCTTTACAAGATTTTAAAACCCATAGCCAGACGGTATTTTTTTTCCTCTTAGAACTCATCTCATTGAATTATATTTGCATAATAGCCTTTTGTAAAATTATTTATTTCAAAATTATTCTTCTCAAAGACCATTTCTTCAAATATAGAAAATCTCAAAGTACCTACTCTATGGGAAAAAGGAAGAAACTTTGCCTGTATTTTAATCTCCCACTCCACAAAGAGTTTATAATCGTTTGATTGCCATCTTCTCAAATAAGTATAAATACCGCATATACTCAAGTATAAGCCACCCGAGTATAAGCAGACCCCCTTAATTTAACCCTAAAAACTGGGAAAACTTAGCGACTCGAGTATAAGCCGAGGTGGAAAATGCAGCAGCCACTGATAAATTTCAAAAATAAAAATGGCAACTTTAATAAAGTGAATAAACCATTTAAGACAGTAAAGCATTGTAAATAAATGGTTAAAAATCCTGAATCCTTAGTCTCCAAAACCCCTGATTATAAGGATATATTCAGGATTTATAAACATTTATTCACAAGACTTTACTGCCTTAAATGGGGTTTTCACTTAATTAAATGTACCATTAAATATTGTGGGTTAAATAGTTCAGTGGAATACAGTTCAGTTCAGCCGCCTACCTCTTCAGCTTAGCCACAAGCAAACGGCAGAAGACGACTGGAGATTACGTGCATTTGATTAGG